>CAVLGW020000463.1:0-13766 GCA_963669155.1 Arbacia lixula
ATCTAATGGCAAAAACGATTATCCACATCAGTGAAAATTCAAAGCGTAGCAGACAGTCTGCAGCATCCCATTCAAACTCCAGAAAGACTCCTGTTACATCTTGATTAAACCTGGCTGCTCAAAGTACATGAGGCTTTGAATGAATAATTCTTTTCAGCACTTTCTATAAATATTCCTCAGGATAGTGCTGTTAGTTTCAGTTTCAACATTTCATTTCTGCACTTGCATTTCCTGATAGAGAGTAATGATACTTTATGAGTGTCTTGACCTTTATGGGCAAAAATTATTATAGAAAGTGCTTAGAGCTCTGAATCTTCCCTCTGGTATTGGGCATCATTGTATAAAACATTTTCATGAAATACTGCAAGCAACCTTTTCTAGACCCTGTAGCAGTAACTGCAATTCCATTGAATCATCTATCATATAATTATACATATGTGATATCAATATATCAAAACCTTAGAACACAATAGAAAACAGAGTAGATTGTGAATAGATGTTTCAGGCCGAAAGGCTTTTCCCAAATTATTTTCCTACATTCCTGTTTGTTAGAGTACACATCTTTGCAAGACTGCTCCCTTCTATTAGCCTATATCCAGGCTGTTGGATATCTCCTATACTGACCTATTAAACAAAGGGGGGTATGGGTATGGCAGAAGTAAATGAAATCATTCCCAAATTTTTCTCTATATAGGATGGGTTTCAGAAAGGACAATGATAAAGTGGACTAGTCGCATGAGTACTTTTAGGTAAGTAATGTGTGACAGCCTAGAAGCAAGGCTACCTACACCTCATGACTCCAGGGGAAATATGAACCTTTTCACCTTCCTTAGTACATTAGTCCCTTTTATCATCGCCTGAGCATACCTCGTCCTTCCAACCAAAACCAATTCCCTACATCGCCAACAGCGATCACTTTATCGACTCACTCTTGTCTTCACAACACACACACTAGTCTGGCTTCGCTGTTAGACATTTCTTATCCAAACTGAAACGTAAAGTCTAGTACTCTAGACACTTCACTTCACCATTCTCCTTCTTTTTTTAGTCCATACAGAGCTAGAAAAAAATTAAGAATGATAAGTCTACTGCAATCAGACTCCTCTATTGAATAATTCAGATTAGAAATGCCCAATAGCCTCGAAGCAAGACTACACACACATGACCTTCAGAATCAAGTACATATGAAGAAGGTTGTCTTGATTTCAGACTAGAACACAGACTGCTACTTTTCATACCATTTTTGTGGTAACTGAATGAAGAAACATAAGATACAGTGCTCTTTGCTCTCTCTCTATCTCTGTTAGATGTGTAGTACTTCTCAGTCTGCCTGTTCAGACTAGGTATGGTCAGGTCAAAGTGCAAGACACCAAAGCAGTTCACGGTCTTCAACCTAGACTATGGAGGGCAGTAGATACAGGAAACAAAACAGCTACACCAGAGGCACAAACAACTACAGTCATTCACACCAGACAGCCAGGAAATGAAGTGTTTCTGCACTTTTTCCATTCCACCATTAATGTTGAAGATGAAAGTAGGTTGTGGTTACTGAAACAGTGGACAGGCAACAACAATGCTACAAGTGATAATGTTATTAATTACACTTGAACTGGATGGTATCTATTTCCATTCATCCTCAAGGCGAGTGCAGAACATAACACTGGTAGGGAATGTAAACATTAATGTACTATTCCATCACAAAACAGCACCACAAATATTATCTCATAATCATCTTGTTTCGGGCTGATGCACACACCTTGTGGCATGGCAACAGGGGCACAGAAATGTTTACAGGAGGAAATATATGAAGTATGTCTTACCTTGAATAGCTGTATCTCTTTTTCTTTCACGAAGAGAAGATGCTGGTCGAGCAGGAACTCAAGAGGGCGCACTGACGCGCTTGCGATGCCAACACGGTCCACAAGAATCTCGAAGCTCTGCATAAAGAAAAGCAGTGGTACTTTAAAATGATGAGCAACATGCACTATTTAATATTTGCGTGTTTCAAAACAGCTTTCCGAACCCCATAATCAAAACAGCTTTGCATTTATCAACTCCCTGAAACGCGTTTTAAAAAAATTAAACGCGTTTGGAAACCTTAATTCTACCAAAAAACACGCCCCAAGATACCCAATCCCTAAATTTATACAATGTTTACTATTTCAATAAATAAAATGAGATTTAGAGGGATGCTAATGTACCTCTCTATTTTATGTTTTACAATGCTTAAACTTTCTGATATTTTGCTTACCTCCCACAAATACAACAAATAATTAGATTTGTTGAATAACACTCCCTACCAATTTATATTGAAATAGTTGCACAAGCAAATTCATAAATGAATTATGCCTCCAGCCACTTAATGGCACAGACAGACAAAAACATGGCAGCTGTAAATCTATTCCATGAATATGTGACATTACATACTGGTATTACCAAAGAAATTGTGATACATATTTCACCCAGAATCTAAGCCTTCTATTTTCTCACCTACGACGAAAACAGGTTACACTGAACAACATTTCTCAGACACCAATCAAGTTTGTGCAATAACAGAGCTCAGACTGACTCTAAGCTGGTTCAATATCAGGGGAACTACAGACTAATCAACTGGGCTTGATTGGACAGGAGTACAACTCGCTGCGGGGGAAAGAGTGTTCCAAAGACAAAGAGGGAAAAAGAAGAAATGCAGCCAGCCAGCGAGACTAAATATAGCCAGCCTGCTGGAAAGCCTGCTCTGCTTGGGTGTGCGATGATTGAGGGCTTATCATCTCTGTTATTGCTTTGCCCTCAGCTGTACGCCAGGGAGACGAGTGCAGAATGCCCCCCCCCCCCCCCCCAATCCACCCCCACTCTCAAAAACATGACAACCACCCTGAATGTTTTAAAGATTTCCAGGTGAGACAATGCATGTATTATTCTACATGGTTATTAAAATGCAATAGTTTATTCATTGATTGTGTTTTCTAACCCATAGAATGATACACATATTGCTCCCCTGCAACCACCTCCTACCCTCCCCCCCACCCCATCCCCCTCACACCCACCGTCAAAACCTGCCAGCCACCCTGAATTATGAAAGCTTCGCAGGCGAGAGAATGCGTGTATCATACTACGCGGTTATAAAACGCAATCAAGCAACCCGCTTTTCTCTGTGCTGATAATAGCCTCTGCGTCTTGCTCTAGATATCGATGGATGATGAATTATCAAATTAGAGAGCTCTCCTCTCCTCGCTCCTATCTCTCCAGCACTCCTCTCTCTTCCCGCTCTCCCCTCAAGGAGCACCTAATACACCATCGCCATGGTAACCTAGTGACATTAGAGCCAATATAGGACAGCCATTCATATGTCAATATTTAATCTTCCTGTATCGTTTTTTGTGCTTCGCAAGTTTGCAATAATCGACAATCCACCGAGCACTTCCCTGTGATTTCTTCTTCTTCTTCTTCTCTTTTTTGTTGATGCATTGTCTAATTTATTTCACCTGTTTTTTTTTTCTTCCCTTCTCATTCAGTCAGTCAGTCAGTCAGCTAGCTAGCAGGCCACTGCATGAAGGACGCATTCACAAGCGCTGTCAGTTAAACTACCACTCACTTTTATTTTGTCTCCCCTCCCTGGCTTCACTGCCCACTTCTATCGCTACGTAGATTTAAATCAATGCACGCTCTAGCACTCCTTTCCCCAGGTCACTCCTGTAAGCCATTTTCCTCTTGCCGCTGTAAACTGCACCAGACCCATATTTGTGTGTGCCAGTGAGGAAATGAAATGCAGTATGAAATCAGGCCAGAAAATGTTATTCCACAGCACATACAAAACGGCGGGGCTGACTTTAATTTCCACTCTGCGCCTGCCTTTCCTCGCATATTTGATGAATATTTAATAAAAATGCTGTAGATTGCTTGTGTGAGTATGTGTGTGTGTGTGTGTGTGTGTGTGTGTGTGTGTGTGTATCATATGCCTGACCTAACTGCAACACACAAACACAGGAAAATACATGTGTATTGATCATTGTGACACTTTTTCACTAGTTGCACATTTAATTTCAAAATCCGATTGAAATTTTTTGACAATTGATAAAGAAAAATAAAGGGAGGGAGGTATCATCTCTGTCTGTTTATCTCCTAGCACTTCCCTCATTGGGATTTAACATCACTCCATACCCTCTAACACACTCCACCATTACAAAATAACTGTGTTAAATATGCAGACACCAGACGATTAGTGGTGTATGTCCACAAACATCTCAGACCGATCAATCCTTGTGACAAATGACAACGTGTTTCGAGACACTCAATTTGCAATCAGAGCATCATGGGATACTCATGAGCAGCTACAATCCCTCCTTCATCCTCCATATCCACACCCACGTCTGTCACGAAATGACCTTTCTCGATTCCGCATGACATCTTTATGTTATTTCTATTTTGGTTCCTTACGCAATTTCTCCAAAGAAATTCTCTCATAACACTTATTATTGAAGATATTGTAAAAAAGAAAGTATGGACACATCATTTTTCATTTCCCATGGACTAAATGTTGTAGCATTTAACCCTTAATTATGATATTCTAGTATTTTTGGTATATTTTGTAAATCTTGAAAATATATTAAAGTCAAGTGGAAGGGTCAACACAATGCAACATATTTTACATACTGAATATAATTTGTTGTAATACTCGACCTCTATCATCACATTTGAGTAATTTCTTTACAAATTTTATTCTTCACAGATGTTTCCCACCTACTTACTTCTTAAACAAAAAAAAGCAAAATATGTAATTGCCATTTAAAACACCTGTAATGTTAACATTGAGAATTTCCTGGCAGTTTTTCAGACAAGACTTAGGTGACCTACCTTTACGACATTCATATTCCTTCATTCTCACTCAAACCTTAAATAGGCCAGATAACATGTACACTCATGGCCTATCACCTAGCCTGGCTTCCAGGCTCTTAGGCATTTCTGACCCAAACAATTCTATTAAGGGGTCTGCCTGTAGGAGACTAATCAATCTCACTTTCTTCTCCAGCTCACCCCAACAATGAGTAAAGAAGAGGAAGATAATGCGATTAGTCTTGTGAGTTCTTGACGATCTTTGTCAGTTTAGATTATAAATGTCCAGCAGGCTAGAAGCCAGACTACATGCCCCTTCAGGAAGGGAGTAGCTATTAGCAGTTTGTGTTCTTTTACGACTTTCCTCTCTTCCTATCCCTCCTTTCCCAAGCCTAACATTGGCCGGGCAGGCAGAGAGAGAGGAAACTGGGGAAAGGCTGCACTTCTTCTGAGACCCAAGAAACAGGATATGAACTCATCCTCTTACTTAAGCCACCGCAACTCCTGACGCAACATCAAGCAACATGGGACGGATGCTGTCACAGGATCTTACTTCATTTCACCATACTTGTACTTTCCACCTTTTTCCCTCCCCTTTTTTTGCGCGTGCCGGCGGGTTGCATGGTATGCTGCATGCACGCTTCCAAAACCCGGCCCGAAACTCTGGGCAGCTGGTCATGTCGGTCCCGCTGGATGTCCTTTTAAGGCCATTTGTGTATAGGTCCCCTGTTAAATTGATAATATTTGAGGGGTCCAGAATTTGTATTATGGTGCCCATGTGTACTGGTGCACGACTTAGTGTGAAGCCTTTCATTTTACTGAAAGTGTGAAGACAGGAAGGGGGTATGAGTAAGCCCTTATACTTCACATGGACAGCGGTCTCCAGTCTCTAGGCTACAAGGACCGGGAGGTTTGGGACAACCCAGCCAAAACCTCAAAATCAAATGATCACTCTACATGTAATTCCATTTGAAGTCAGTTTCCAGTTTTATTATCAGGAGGAAAGTTCTTATAAAATATTTTCTTCCATTTTCCATAGCGCTCACAAAGTTTTATTTTTGGGGCCTTGCAAAAGGTCAACCCTGTCTTTAAGTATCAAGCCCTTCAGTTTGGTGATAGTGTGAATGCATGCAGGCGGTATAAGTAAGCCCTTGTGCTCCACGTGGACTGCCATCTCCATTCTCTAGCCTGCAAGAAACGAGAGGTTTTCTTATAGTGTTTCTTTCCATTTTCCATGGTATTTACAAAGTTTTATTTTTTTGACCTGCAAAAGGTCAACCCTGTATGTAAGTGTAGAGCCCTTCATTTTGGCTATAGTGTGAAGGCAGGCAGGCAATATGAGTAAGCCCCTATACTGCATGGGGCTGGTGTCTTTGGGAGCAGCTGTTGCTAAGGAGCTAGTCAGTGTCAAGCACAGGGGACGTGCCCTACCAGGTCCCTCCATTATCGCCCTTTCTGAGAAGATCACCCTGGGATTGAGGTGAGCTGACACAAGAAATGCCTGCTGCGTAAGCTATACCAACTAACTTTTGTTTTACGGTGCGTAACTACAAAGTATCAGAGCGTGAAGTCATCACACCGCAAACTTTACACAGAGGCATTTCCATAAGTCGTGTAGAAAAGTGCAATTCCGTTAATCAGAACTTCAAATTCCAAGTCTAATTTGAACTGGTAAACACTATATTAAGTTAGAGTCAGATGAACTGAGGTATCTATTTTTCTAATGTTTGCATCGAATTTGGATATGAGATTTTCACATTCACATTGAATAAACATATATGAACACAGGACGATTCCCGTTGTGTGATTTCGCACACTAAAAAAATTCTCAACAGCCTGGCTAGCCTTCCAGGAATGAGCATGTTCTCGAGAGACGTGTTGAGGAGCCTTGCTGCACTGCAGGCATGTGACACATTCTTGATGTTCCGCTAGGCAAGCACACCTGCATCCTGCAGGCTGAGGCAGGAAGGCAGGAAGAGCAGCCCCAGAGATGGGGGGAAGAGCCACGTCATGGATACCCTCAACCCCTCCACACTGTGACATTCAAGGGATGCGTCATGGCTGTGTTATGAGTTCCTGTAATGCCTTCTATTGATTTTAATCCCCCATCAAGAATGTCTTATCTGGGACAATGGGGATGTCTTGATATGATGGTTGAGAGCTGTGACTTGAGACCTCCAGGTCCTCTGTCCCAAACATTTATATCAGCTCTTAACTCTTTGTGTGCCCCCACGCTAAACTCTCTGCACCACGCACACAATAGGGCCTGTGCCAGGTTTTTGATCACTTCCCAAGATTAGTCCCTGAGCAATGGTTCGTATATTTCAAATCATTGTAACTTTTTATATGAGGGTGAAGCAAGGAAATATTGTGTATACAAATTCCAGGGAATTTTATGCACTTTTGGGGGATGTATTTTACATTGCAGCCCAAAGATTTAATCCTCTACAACTGTGGTATTCATTCACATGTTTGGGGTTATTCACTTTGAAAGTCAATTAAACTATAAACCATGTGCAAAAGCTACCTATTTGAAAAGAGGCAATCACTTAATAGATCACTTTCATTATGTTTCCATATTGTATGCACGTCGTCCCTACATTATCTTACTACTAGGAACCCTAAGGTTGTCAACTAGCAACAGCCACTCAATTCAGGGTGCATTTTGCTCATTAAAACTGAATCACGGTATACAGGTGTAGTAACATGCATTGTGGGGGAAGGTGGTCAACATTATGGACATGGATTCTTTGTGTTAATGTTTGAGTTGACAATTAACAGGCTCAATTATTACAAGTGCATCCAACACAATTCAATTCTTCATCAGACTAATGATTATATTGCAGCTGTATTCCATAGCCAAACAAATACTGATGTACAAGTACTTGCACATGTGCTTATTTACTTTATGTTAACAAAACAAAAGGATCTTAATCATTCACTCATGCACACATGCACACAAATTCATGGTTCTCGAATTCCTATTAAAAACCAGCAATATGGTGATAAGCACCTTCGTGTACCAGGACATAATCTCACCAACAATGTCAGTGTGATATAGCCCTCAATGTCACACAACATCTAATCATATCAATTACAGCTTAATACAGCAATTACAGTTAAAGCTTGCCCAAAGTTTATCAAACCAGCAACAGTAATGGATGCAGAATTCATTCTAATGATGCAAACAATCACTTAATGTCAGGTCAGATAAGAATAATATCTCCTCATCACAATTTGAGTAGTCATCTATCAATTTGAACTACACAAAAGGCTTCCACATTTGTACTACTTTTTACTGACATTGACGCAAATTGCTCTGGAAAAAGTTCTGCAAACATTGTCCAGGCAAGCAACAACAGTACATACCAATATCAGACAAAAGTAAGATCAAGCTTTAAATAGTTTGTCAATGAAATACATGTTTCCACCATCCATAGATTAAAATATGTAAAATGTGGTCTCTTCCCCCCATACACCTGTATCTTCTTCAAATAGGATGAATGATTTATGAAAAATTCAGAAGATTGTTATTGATTATTTAGGTCGCATATTCATTGAGAGTTGTTCAAGGGTATTAAATTTATTATGGGGTCAGATATGGAAAGTGGTCAAGGGAGATGAAGCAAAGTGGAGCAGTCTACATGCCTTGACTTACTTCTCCTCCCCGGTAAATAGGTTGATATGTGACTCCTACTCACTGTCTTGGTTAAGTCTGGGTTTCAGGATGGGAGGCTTTTAAGTTGTTTTATGCGTGCTCACAGAACTGAGTTTGACTGAAAGACCATATGTATACAAGTTTAGCAGTCCCTTCAGTTTTAGTCAGATACCCCCCCCCACACACACACACACACACACACACACACAAAAAAAAAAAGAAAAAAAAAATCTCCCCATACCCCTTCTTCCACTATGAACCCCACCCTATCACCAATTCTCCCCAAACCCTTCCTCCCATCCATCTATGCACATGTACCTCTACCACTTTCAATCCTACCCTACCCCCTCTCCAATTCTCCTCATTCTCCCTCCCTCCTATTTATTCACGCAACTGTACATCTTCCCTTTGTAGTTTATGTAGCCTAACAAAACAACCACCCTCTCTTTCTTTCTCTCTTTCTTTCTCTCTTTCTTTCTCTCTCTCTCTCTCTTTCTCTCTCTCTCTCTCTCTCGCTCTTACCTCTCTCTCTCTCTCTCTCTCTCTCTCTCTCTCTCTCTCTCTCTCCAACAGCCTGTAAGCCAGGCTAGCCTCTCTCCCCCCCCCCTCTGTCTGTCTGTCTGTCTGTCTGTCTGTCTCTCTGCCTGCCTGTCTCTCTGTCTCTCTCTCTCTCTCTCTCTCTCTCTCTCTCTCTCTCTCTCTCTCTCTCTCTCTCTCCTATGTCAGCTCACAGCCTCACACACTCAAAAAGTCTCCAACTTCTGCACATTTATATGCCACCCTCCAAGGAAATCATGATGCTATCTCTTATCCTGGTGTCATAAGTGCACTGAAGTTGGCTTTGAGTTCATTTTGTTAAACTAACCTACTTTAAACCCCAAATCAAGATGTCAAGTTATTTCCATATTTCATCCCTACCATGGATGTTTTTTCTTAATGTTTCCTGATCGATTTTATCATAATACTACTCTCCTGTTCCAACAATAATTCCATACTATTTCTATTTCAGTGCTAACAAGCATGTAATATATTTCAGACAAGCTTTTTAAATTTGCCACACAAACAAAATAGCTGTCCTTGAGATTTATGTCAAGAAACCTCTGTACATGCTCTGATGAATTTTTAAGAAGCTAATTTTGGACTCATGCACACAGTGCATTGATTTGGCGTTGTTTTCCCGCTGTGGTCTGTGCGGCCTAGTTTTTGCAACTTCGGCCTAATCAAAAACGTGTCACAAGGCTTGACCCAGATGTTCTAGTTTCATGAGCCTTTCCAGCATCTCATTTCCATTATCTTCCATTAGTCTTAAAAAGCGAGTGTGACCACCCCCCCCCCCACCCCCGATTCCTCGCAAGCATTTCATTCCCCCATTTTACTCATATTTCAGCAACTACCCTGAGAATACTCTGAAATTCTTTCCCTCTCCTCTCTACACTCTCTCATTTTATTCAAATGCTTTCTGAGCTATTTCAAAAGAATCACCCAACATTCCTTTTAAGGACTAGCACAAGGAGTACCATGAAACTCATTGCACAACTAATCCATACAAATACTAACCATTTCTACACTATCTCTACCCTTCTAAAAAGTGACAATTCAAGTCATGTTTAATATCGATTATTTTCCAGTTGCCTGAAGAAGCATTTGAACGAGTTTTACTTATTTTCCATGAACACTGTCTATCATCAAAAAAGTAATTATTCATGTGTTATCAATATTACAGAATGCAGAATCTACAATTCATGTAGTTTCATCAAATGACTATTGATATTCATTTAAACATGACTCACACACATATCTCTTATCATGATCACACCATGTATTGCACCATCTCAAAGGAAAAAGAGGGGAGAGACTACAGAGAAAGTGTTTGTAATTTCTTTGAACCATTGCTGCTGTCGGAATGAGGACATGTCGACACCTAGCTGCGTGTTGTCATGTGACCCAAGAGGAGGTCAACTGAGTCACATGACTGAACAGGGATCGCAGCTGTAAATGTGACAAATGTAAATATATAAACCCCTGGTTGATGTCATTCAGGCTCAAACGTGATACAAAATGGCATTTTAATGCATTTCCAAACATTGCAACAATTTGCCAGAATCACATTTCTGCATACCACAGAAACACAAAAAATAATCGTGTATGTGACCCGCAGTGGTTATGAAAATAAATCTGGATTTAAATACCCAGTGCAATATGGGATAACTTCTCCCTATTTTGCTGACTTATAAAAAAAAAATAAAGAAACAGGCCCACAAACAGAGAGACAGCTCCAACATTACCATCGTCCCACAATGTCCTTAATTATACAATGCAATCATGTCACAAAAATTTGCTGCATAAAATGTAGGCTAATCAAATAGCTATGTTATAGTAAATCAATGCATTCCCTCTTCATAACAGATATCACTGTGGCACTCAATCGCTGTTCCTGGCTATGACATGCATAATTAACCTCCTCTGTCCTCCATAGGAACCTCTGTCAACATAATTGACAGTCCAAACAGCAGTGGATGGTAAATACAAGAATGGATTGGGTAGGGGAGATTTGGCAGATCATTTCCTTCTGTGAATGCCATGTCTATCAACGGCTTGCATGTGGGCAGTTACTTAGCAATCATATGACTTTCATGTCTGCTCTCTGCCATGTGCTTGTGGCACAGAGGTAAAGGAGCATATTAGCACTCTCTGGATAAAATTATTCAATATTTGAATGTAAATAAAACACATGTTTAGAAATACTGTTGTTTTTATCCACTTTGTTGCTCTGAACTTGAAAATCGGTCGTCACATTAATAGCCTACTTGTATTTGTTTTTGAATCAACAGTTGTAGGTTGTAGAAATGTAATTTTGTATTTATATCTACTAAGTAACCTTATTCACAATTTATAAAAAACAAACATTAGCATGGCTTCGGACAAATCCTGGGTATATCTTGGCACTGTCTTACAAAGACTTGCAATTGATGACAACTTGACTTGCGAATGGTATCAATGCATATTTATGCACCAAAATGTTGCACTACATGATGTGGTAACAATACAAATATTCCTAAGACTAATTTAGATGATTATCAATCGTTATCTGATGAAGCTACTACACAAGTATTTCATGGTGTATGCATTTACAAGCCTTCTGGGCTGTCGCACACACCCAATTCCATTAATTATTGTATATAATATGCTTCCATCAATCATACTTGTTTTGCCCGTCTTTATTTTGTGTGTTTCGTGTACTTATATACGCAATGCATTGTTTTTTTTAAATATGTATCTTCTATGATGATCTTATCAATTCATTAATATGGAAATGAAAACAAATCTTTTTTATGACTGTATTTCACTAATAATGAGAGGATTCGCCCTGAAGATTTTGATAAATCTCAACTGTTGATAAGCAGGGCCCAGATAAGATGAAGCATGGGGGGTCAGGGGACTCACCAGTGCTGGCCAGCGGACGGTGGTAGGCTTGCTGCCATAGGGGTCAACCCTCTCACCCCACACCAGCCCCCTCTCTACCAGGAAGGCCTGGTGGGATGGGTCCTGGACCTTCAGCCACTCACGCTTCTCCCAGTCTAAGCTGTCCACCTCCACGTACACCTGAGCAGAGGGAAGAGCAAAGAGGAGAAAGAAATATTTAAATGGATTGTCTATTATTATTACATTGTTCAAAAATTTAATTGTGTAAACAACAAAGAAAATGGATGAAAACATGATATAAACACTCTCCTCGTAACATTGTAACTGGAACCTGACTTTGCTGGTAGTATTCTGTAGCCCTTTTCAGGTGAAAATATCAAATTGTAGCAATTCCACAGAAAATGGAAGAAAACATTTTACAAGCACACCCTCACAATATTTGGGTGTTGACAATAACCCCCCCCCCCTCCCCCCCCCCCCCACACACACACACCTCTACTACTACTAGTACTCCTCAATCTATCTCTCCCTCTCTCACCTAAATAAACCTTTACACAATAGGGGGAAAATGCAACGCTCTCCTTATGCACACTCCAAACATTTAGCACAGAACCATCTCCTCCTATGAATGATTCACCAAACCCAACAAGCAGAGCTCCAAGGGAAAAAAACAAGAAATAACCTCATCCATTACCTGTACTCAAGTGAACAAGCTCACACAAAGAGAACACACATCCATGTACACACTCCTCAATGTCTTCACCGACACACAACAAGAGGCATCGTTTCACTCCACTATGATAACTGGCCTACCTGGGACCAGCACACGTAAACTAGAAACTGGTCGTCGCAGCGGCCGACAAATAAAGAGCACACAATGGACGCTTGAAAGACTCTGACTCTGGAGCAAACACCGACACAACGCTCCACAGACAGACAGGGACAGTGGTGGCAAATGAAGATTGAAATGGCGGAAGGAGGGACAAAGTCACACGCCGACTTTTAAGAATGAGAAGCTGATCGACGACGATTGAGGCGAGAAACTTTGCAGTAAGATGGCGGAGCAATTCTACCAAGTTGTTTCTAATCTCTCTCCCTCTCTCTTTCTATCTCTCTCTCTCTCTCTCTCTCTCTCTCTCTCTCTCTCTCTCTCCCTCTCTCTCTCTCTCTCTCTCTCTCTCTCTCTCTCTCTCTCTCTCTCCCGTTCTCTGTTCCTGTCTCGCTCCCTCCTTTCTGTGGTTTGGATAATGGGAGCAGTGTGTGTGGGGAGAGAAGGACTGGCAAGGCTGGGATGGAATTCAAGTTGAATGTCCTCAGGGGACTCCATAGTGTGTATGCAGTGGTGGGGGAGGAAATTTGTGTGTATGCTGTCTGTGTATGTGCTGGGAGTAGAGTGTAAAGCATAGGCCACCTAGCAGGGAGAGCTAGACAGAGAGAGGGAGCAAGAGAGAAAGAGACTCACGACTCCATGATAGGGCGTCCTCTTGTGATCACACAGGAGGAAGGGGTCGTGGGTTGGGGAAGAAGAAGAAGACTGCACAAACAGATAATAAATCTTTCTGGTTTGAGCATCTCAATTGTAAACTGCTGATTAAAAAAAAAAGAATATTGTTTCAGGTACAGTGCAGCAATAAATGCTAGGCATATAAATCAAATGCTCAAGTGTGGTTTTCATGAAGCTCTCTCCTATGTGTTTCAATGCAAAACAATCAACATAGTAACAGTCCCCTCAGATTTATGGGTTTTGCTTTCTGTATTAAATGTTAATCACCCATTGATGTTTTATTGAAAACTTTTTCAGTTACATGTATACTGCATAATAGGACCACTGAACTACGTATAATATGATGAA
>CAVLGW020000464.1:0-13738 GCA_963669155.1 Arbacia lixula
CCATCTCTCTCCTTGTCTTCCTCCTCCTCCTCTCAGTCATTGCCCTCATCCTCACCTCACCCTTCAAGATGGGAGACTCACCACCTCTTAACCAGATAACTCCTCCTTCTCCTCTCTTTGCATCACTATCAGTAGAAGCGCTTTGCAGAAAGTGAAGAATTGCTTTGACTGTGTGAAGATCCACAGACCTGGGCTGAGGGCGATATAGGCCCTGCCGTCTTAACCCCCTGTGGAATATACTGCACAGTATGCTGTAGTGAGTGTTTCATAACGGCAGGTTGAAAAGGAGCCCACCACGTTGCAGCTGAAAATCAATTAGTCACAATTAGTCAATGACTTTCAATTGGTAGATTTTCTCATCATTTTCTTATACTGTAATTCTCCTTTAAAAGGAAAGTAACAAATTGTTTTAAACCGATTGTTAAATTTTACACCAATATTAAGTCCAATTTCATTGCAATAAAACTTTTTGTTTCAATCCAATCTTTCTGCAGGTGGTCAAGAATCGCTTTGATGGTGACCTAGGCATCATTCCACTGACCTTCAACAAGGACACACTGACCATGTCTCCTCCGGTCAAGCAGAAGACCAAACGTCCAGCCAAGAGCCCATTGCCAGGGCAGGGTGCGAAAGAGGCAGGAGGGGGCCGGGAGGGGAAGGTGCCCAAGACAGAGAGCGAGGAATACTCCTTCTTTGAGGAGATGATGGTCAAGAGAAAGAGTGAAGATGAGATCGGAATAGGAGAGTGAGGTTGAGTTCTCTACTCTGGACTAACTCTAAAGCTCTTTTCACATTGGAGCAACAAAAGTAGCAGCTGAATCATGGTGTGTATGCTGTCAAATGTTATAAAACAAATCATCAAGAGACGGGAATATTATGATATCTTTTAGGAGATGATGGTGAAGGGGGAGAGCAAAGATAAAATCATGGTCCTCTATCACAAAGAATGAGTTGCCATCTATAGCAACTTGGCAATCGATTGTAAAGTTGCAACTCACCATATCACAAATCATCACTGTTAACTATTGCAAGTCCAAGTCTGTGCATGATTTTGCAATTAATCGTAAAGTTTCGATCAATCCACACAAGCTATGATCAATATCAATTGCAAGTTACGATCGAAGGTTCTTTGTGATACAGATTTGCGATCGATATCAATCGTATGAGCGATAGGTCAGTCGAATGATTGCTCTGTTAATTATACGATCAATCGTAGCTCCTTGTGATAGGGGCCCCGGATTCTAGGAGGGACTGAGCAATCTACTGTGGACTGAGTTAAAGTTTTGTTAAAGTAGGAGTAAAGTGAATATGTTGTATGGCATCATGAAAAGACCCCTAAATCATCAAATAAGGGCATGAATGCATGATACTCGAGGACAAGAAGATGGAATTTGAAGTTGAGAGTGACTTTGATATCCTAGTTTTATGTGCTGTAAAACTGGGACATAACTTAATTAAAGGGAGATGTACAGTCGCATCTGCTCTATATGTGCTGCATAAAAACACAACCAACTTGTACAAATAATGCTGAAAGAAGTAGCTTATGACTTAAGTCCTTTATTTCTAATATCTGTTGCAATGTAATGCAAACGTATATCACTATACACAGGCCGTTGTACAGAGTAGATATTACCTACAGATTTATACAATGTGCATTTACCGGTATTTACAACGATGTCCTCTCATATAAAATGGTCTGTGATTGGTCGAATCTATGTCATGTGCTATTGGAAAAATGGGCTTTAACCAGGTATATTGCATGCCAAAGCCTCTGCAATATAAACAGGAACAGTATTCTGAAAATTCTAGCTTCTCATATATTTTTGTATACATGTATTTGCATGTACAAGGTTGTTAGTACTCTGAAAATTGTGTATCTTTGTTTATCTTCCCTTCTTTTGATTAACAAATAATTAGCAGACACGCTTGCTTGTATTTCAAAGCCTCAGACGAGTTTTGATTGGCTGATAGATCTGTATAAAATAGATTTTGAGTGGTTGTGACTCATTAAAGGAGGTATTCAATGATAATAGAGGGGCCTAAAGAGATGCTACAACGTTTAGAATAAAAACTTACAATAATAATAGCACTCTATTTATCTCAAAGATTCAACAAAAGAGAAGAGAATTTTCAGAATCGCTTGCAGCCCATTGACACAACTGATTTCTGTAACATAATGAAGTGGCAACTCACTGCTTGTATTTGGAAATGTGTGATATATGCTAAGGTATTATTTTTGTATGACTCCGCCACAAAGTCAAAGGTCAATGGACTTTGGCAATGATTAGGAATTCAATGGTCCAATTTCTACCAAACACACAAGTTTTCTGAGCACAGATGAGTGTTAATACAAATTAGGTGAAGCTAGAATAAAGACTGTGGTATACTTATAAATTGCATGGTGGTTGAATTGCTCAAGTTTACGTTCATTTCTCATCTTCATCCTCATAAGTACAGTACTATGTGAGACAGCTGGCTGCGTGTGCACGCACTAGTATTGTTATCAACAGAATTTTTGCGTTTGTGCGTAATTCAGACATAATGAAACTGCACTACCTTTCGCTTTATTCAATATAGAATATCTTTATTTTTCAATGTCGATGAGTGATGTAAAACAACTAACCAATATACTGCTATTACCTGGTAAATCTATTACCTCTACTAACGAGCTGGGGTGAAATGACCATTACCCTAGGCTTTATAGCCGCACATAGGTTAGTTGTTAATATACCTGTATATCATCGCATTAGGACTATACTACATGTACATGTATTAGCAATCATGCTTACAATGTTTTCCTCTTACCCGTGATTTTCTGCCCAAGACGATGACAGTAGAAGTCATTAAATACTTTTTATATACAAATTGGTAAATGATTATATATTATTTGTCCTTATGTTATAAGCTATCCTTCAGCTTGTGTGAGAGTGCGTATGGAAATGAAATTTGATGGATGATCGAAACAATGACAAACACTGACATGATTATTTCTTGTTTTATAATGTGAATTCTAGTCGTCCTTTAGTTGAATCCTTCTTTTTACTTGAAGGTAGTCCACAAAAGTGAAGTGAGCCCTCTGTAGTTGACCCTCTCTCTATGTTGATTGCCTGAATGATGTTTCGCATAAACATCAAGACAACCGGATCATGAAATTTATCAAGCCACCGTCTGACGAGTTGTACGGCGTTGTGTTTAAGCCATCTTAATCACGCTTCATGAAATGAGTATTCAGTAGGCCGACTAGTAACGTTGAAAAATGTTTGAATCTTTCCCAAATTTCCAATAGGCTCAACTAAAAATCCTGTAATAAAAGACTTTTCTTGTAAATGAGCATGTGTCACTTGCATTGGCATCGGTGCAACACCACATCATATTAGATTGAATACAGTGTATCTCGCAGCAAGATGAACATTTCTTGTTTAGATTTTGCCTGTATGTAGGGAATGCTGGGTACAATCTACGAATACCGATCACCCAGATTTTAGTGATTTTTCACCTGCTTCCTTTTGTCAGAGTAAGGCAGCTGGCTGTAGCTCTTGATCATGCCTTGAAGAATCACCATGAAATGTCTATACAAGTCACATGAAGCAAAACCACACAAAGTGTAAAAGTAGTGAGTTTATAAGAGCGCATGAAGTTGGAGCTGTCTTCGTCTGCTTGGGGAGTTATTCTGCTCCCTTTCCGGCCGCCATCTTGGATGAATTCATGAGCAGTTTCCTTAGTCTGGAGTCGATGCTGTCCCAGTCAAAGTAGCATGTCTCCAGCTCAACCTGAGAGGGCGCTGTGTTGGTATATTCCCGGCGCCCGTGTAAAACGCGGTGGTTGTTCAGAATCAGAATATCTCCTGCATGACAGATATATCAATACAATGACTTTAGCAATGAATAAAGTAATCCTTGATGTGACCATCAACTGGAACAATTCATTGTCATTTGGTCTACTCCCAATTGGTCCACTCACCAATTTGTCTACAAGGAACCCCTTAAAAATAACGCGTTAGATTAAAATACTGGGTTAACTTATCACCAACTCGAACCTACACCATAAACTCAACCGTTAACCCTAAGCCAGACCCCCTACCCAAACCCTAACCCATACATATCAGCATGTGATGGTAGATGAAATGGTGATTGGACCAATTGGGATTGGACCAAATGGCAAATCACCAACTGGAACTGTTCCCGGTATAGTAATTATACCAAGCTTGGTATGATGAAGTACATGTATCAAAGTCGTGTCGTCATATGAGCATGGTGTCAAGACAACATGGTTCTAAATCACCTCACCGGTCCTCCGATAAGGCTAGCTCACTCCGATAGTGACCGAGTGCTCTATAGAGTACCGAAGTGTGATGTTATCTAGCAGACCAGCGTCGCGGTCGATCACTCCCAACTAGGGTCCCTGCCGTGATCACCGCTTCTTGTTCTACCCGAATAGTTAACTAAACCAAATGAAATGACATTCATGCTCAAATGACGTCACATTTCGGTCCTCTATAAGAGCTGCATATAATTGCATGTCTCAAAGCTTCGTCCACGGCAAAGTAAGAGACCACTTTGGTGTTTGACGATACCCACCTTGTTCAAGCCTTACAGCGATATAAAGTCTTTTAGTTATTCTATACCCACCTACCAAATATCGGTCAAAAAACGTGCATCGTTTTCTTGTAGAGCGCCCTCAAAGTTTAATTTAAAAAAAATGCCAGGTTCAAGGTCACAAATCACCACTCGTCCCGGGAGGCCGCATCTTAACAACCATTTGACCTTGGGGCAAAATATTTCAGAATCTTCCTTGGGGGAACATTTGGTGTAAGGTTAAGAAAATTGAAGGGGGTCGGGTGACAAATTGCTTGAAAATTTGTTGATTTGACGTGGATTAACCCACAGAATATGGAGAAGTAATGGCGGTTACCACGATTTGCCGCTGATACCTACCGTAATAGCACTTCTACCATTCGTTTCGTTCTCATTGATTTTATTCACTCGTGTAAATCAAGAGACACCCGGCTGCATGCAGCACTTTGGTAGCGCTACAAACCGCTTCCAGAGTTCCAGTTGGACGAAAATGTACCTGGTTCCAGTCGGTGTGTGATGATGTGGTCAGGCCGATAGATGAGCGTGTGGAACTCCTTAAGGGCCCGATAAGTAGCAGTTACCTCGCTGGCTGGTAGTCGCATGCCAGATGTCCGCCAGAAATCACACATGGTGATCTGACTGACGTCTCCCGCGTCGTTCAGACTGAGGAGAAGGTAATGTATGGTGTTATACGATAATAATTTTGAATATCGAACCTTTCAAGTCATTCTGACCGTACATCAGCACAACTTGTCCCCGTCAACACATTTCGTCACCCTACTAACACATTGCGTCACCCTACTCATAAAACACATTGCGTCACGCTACTAACACATTGCGTCACCCTACGAACATATTGCGTCACCCTTTTTACACATTTCGTCACAATGTCAACACATCTTGTCACACGGCCTCCAACACATTGCGTCATCCTACCGTCGCATTACGTCACCCTATCAACACACTTCTTTGCCCTTTCGTTCAAGCTCGTTATCCTCCTCACCTGATCACGACAGCTCGTTACCCTTACATAGTCTTTGTCCTACAAAAACGATTGTCGCCTTATCTCAAATAACGTTACGATTCGGTTTGTGCTCGGGGAGAAAATGAATGAATGCCCTGCGCACACATTATGCATACACACAGACATACCATACATATTATTTGTACATACACACACACACACACACACACACATAGGCACACACTGTGAGTAAGTCCCTCTCACATACCAACACCAACATTCCACCACCATGTATAGTGAGTGGTCCACAAACCGGCCCCTACCCTTGAAACCGGCCTCCGCGTATTTCTGCTCAGTGCGCGTTATCGAAGGTTGGATGCGCGAATTATTGGGTATTTGCCCATTAGTAAACAAAATGTAGGATTTTCGGAAACAGAATTAGACAGAATGTGCATATATTTGACAATTGCTAATTTTCGTTCGAAACATCTCCGTTTATCAACTTGCGTTCGTATTTCCGTGATTTTCTCGTCGATCGCCGAAACTTTCCCGTCAATTTTCCACTGCACCGGAAGGAGCATAATATTTAGTTTTAGAGCCTCACGCTCTTTATGGTGAAAAGTCAGGATTGAGGATAGTTGTGATACTGCGACGCACCCAAGAGCAAGTAGCTTGATCGTGCATACAACTTTGGCAGGTCGCAAGGTAATTTTCCTCCGCAACAATTTTATGAACTCACTCATACTATTGAAATGATTGAGCACGCGGAGGTTTTTCGACCTTGCTTGGGTGGTGCGTAGTCACATATTTTGTTGTAACTCGAGTTGACCTCAGGGCGTGAGGAGGGGTATACATATATGGAGGTATACATAGCCGCATTATATTTCGACATTTTGATATCACATACTGTTTACTCTGTTGATTATTGTCTTAGCTGGTAAACATTCGTTTGTGTTTGTATTTGTTTTTTGCTTTGTATCTGTCTTTTTTTTTTTTTTTTTTTTTTTTTTTTGCTTCGATTGTATTGCTTGTATTAGTCTCTCTTTGATATATATTTTTTAACTATGTATTTTTATGTAATTTGTGTACTTGGGTTCATCTTACTGTATGTCATTTAAATAATGGACCTTATACTTAAATGTTTTGAACCACATGTTAAAGGTTATCACATCTCACAAGCCATCGGCTTTCTGGTGATGCCTTATACTCATTGTTCATGAAAGTTGTTTATTCTTGTGTGTTAAATGAATAAAGAATTGAATTGAATTGAAAAATAATCGAGAGGCAATACTGGTGAAATGTCGGCACTTTACTCGTCGGATTGACGGAGATATCGCACATTATGGGTAGGGGTCGGTTTCAATTAGGTTCAGTGATGTGAATGTGCAACGATTTATCGAGTGATATTCGAAGCGCAAGTTTTCCGAAAGTTTATCGTTAATCTTCAATACAAAAATATTTTTTTAAAGAGCATTATTTTGCTGATTTGCGTGTGAAATTTTATTTGGTTATCTTGCAACGAAATTATTCAAAAGAAAACAAGGGGGCCGGTTTGAGGCACCCGCATCATACGTGGTACGTGTACCCGTTCGTATAAGTCGGCAAACTTTCTTACCTGATCGGTGCGTTCCTGCTGTGGTGGTAATGCTTGTCATTGACCACCCACCCCTTTATGCGCGCCTCCCAACAACGGCGCGTAAGACGCAAAAACGCATGAGGGTTGCGCGTTCTTAACTCGTGTGCCGCCTTGAACCCATCGACGATGAAATGCGCACCGCCCTCACCGTCTATCTGAGATATGCAGTGGAAGAGCGCTACCTATAGAGTGGGCAGAATGGACACTCATGAAAGGTCCCGTGACATGAAAATCAATGTTGACTTAAGTAGATGGTATTATGCTGTTTTGGTTATGTGGTTAGACTTGTCGAGATATTTCTGCCGACGAAGTAAAGAGCGACTCTGGTTCAAAGTGAACTGGATTTACTGGTATGATCACCTTTATACTCAATGTTTATACATAGTTTTTTAAGAAAAACTTGGTAACTACATATTACGAATCAGTGTAACATGATTACGATGACATTTTCTTGATGCATTTTCACAGTCAATAACAAAGCAGTGTTTTGATGACGTCATATGTGTTTGACAATATTTCCATTGGAATCTAAGCATGCTAAGAGTCTGATCATCCTTAATCTCAACATTAAAACATAATATTAAAGATAATATATGCCATGACAGTATATGCCATTAATGAAAGCATAACTATCCTAGGAACAATATCTTTTTTTTTTTTCTATATATCATCATAGAGTTCCCCTCCCTTATCCATACGCAAGAAGAAGAAGTAGAAGAAGAAGAAGAAGAAGAAGAAGAAGAAGAAGAAGAAGAAGGAGAAGAAGAAGTAGAAGAAGAAGTAGAAGAAGAAGAAGAAGAAGTAGAAGAAGAAGTAGAAGAAGAAGAAGAAGAAGAAGAAGAAGAAGAAGAAGAAGTAGAAGAAGAAGTAGAAGAAGAAGTAGAAGAAGAAGAAGAAGAAGAAGAAGAAGAAGGAGAAGAAGAAGTAGAAGAAGAAGGAGAAGAAGAAGTAGAAGAAGAAGTAGAAGAAGAAGGAGAAGAAGAAGAAGGAGAAGAAGAAGAAGAAGAAGAAGGAGAAGAAGAAGTAGAAGAAGAAGTAGAAGAAGAAGAAGAAGAAGAAGAAGAAGAAGAAGGAGAAGAAGAAGTAGAAGAAGGAGTAGAAGAAGAAGTAGAAGAAGAAGAAGAAGAAGAAGAAGAAGAAGGAGAAGAAGAAGTAGAAGAAGAAGGAGAAGAAGAAGTAGAAGAAGAAGTAGAAGAAGAAGAAGAAGAAGAAGAAGAAGAAGAAGTAGAAGAAGAAGTAGAAGAAGAAGTAGAAGAAGAAGAAGAAGAAGAAGAAGTAGAAGAAGAAGTAGAAGAAGAAGAAGAAGAAGAAGAAGAAGAAGAAGAAGTAGAAGAAGAAGTAGAAGAAGAAGTAGAAGAAGAAGTAAAGGAAGAAGTAGAAGAAGAAGTAGAAGAAGAAGAAGAAGAAAAAAAAGAAGAAGAAGAAGAAGAAGAAGAATCCTATGAACATGATGAATTAAGGCCAATAGGGACACCCTGCTGTATCAAATAATAATACAAGCTGAACAAAGCGTGGCCCAGGACCACTACATCCACTAACCCCATACGGCTTGTCACAGAAAGAATAATCGGTGTGTAGGGGGCGGGGCTCTAGGCCGTAAGACGGGTGGTCAAACGCCCAGTCTTCCTTCCCGTAGATGTGAGAAGTAGTCCTGTGCGAACAGAAAAATATGAGCATACAAAAATCATACTACTTCTACCTTTAATAATGATATAAATGATAGTCTCGATGATAATCACAGTGAAAAAGATGATAGCACAGTTTTTAATCTTCTGTCCTACACAGGTAATCATTCTTCCACTGGTCTAAAAGAAGAAAAAGAAGAAGAAGAAGGAGAAGAAGAAGAAGAAGAAGAAGAAGAAGAAGAAGAGCAACAGCAAGAACAAGAGAATGTAGTATTGTTTATCCAGGATTACCCAATTAGTGTGATATTAAGCAGATATTAAACTATCGCCACCAATGGAATGGACACCCTTCAAAGCGGTTAACCATTCCACAGACATTCGTGAAGACAACGTACTCACCCGTAGGACGTTGTGCTGATATAGCCAATCCGCTCGCTGATTTTCATCACGTGACCTGTCTTTGTTGGCGCGCCCTGAATGAACGCGACCCCGGCAGTCTTTAGCTGTATCAGCATTGTGTACAGGCTCTGGTCTGACGTCATCATGTCTGGAGGAGTAGGGTTGGGGGGTGGGGGGGGGGGGGGCGGTAAAGAAACAGCACTTTCCCAGAACAAAGTGAAGTCGGTAAATGAAGACAAATTTGATTAAATGTTTAAGTGTTTCGATCCACTCTCCCATCTCCGACTGGCATGTGCTCTGGCTTTGTTATTTTAATTGAGGCATCTCCATTAATATCGAAATGAATTACAAATGTTGAAAATTACGCAATTATGCTATTTCATAAAAACGTAGCACCGAAGAAAACAATTCAATGGAGAAAAAGGACACTTTAAAAAAGCTAAGAACCTGCCGGCATCTGGTCAAATTTGAATCACATTTAAGTATTTTGAGTTAAAAAATTGTCACGATTTAGCGAGAAAACCTATACCATCACTTTTTTTTAATTTTCACCGATGTATTTCTTTGACTTGTATGTATCATATAATGAATACAAGTTATATTGTATATGGACTGTTTTGTCATTGTATGTAGATACATACTGTGCCAAGGCTTTCTTTCATCGTCAACCCCCTCTTCCCCGTTATTTCAACTCACTTACTGCCTTATACGGCACATCGATTAACATTCATGTATGATGTAAGAATCATCTTATGGAACGTTGCACGTTTAATCCAACTACATTTGACCATGTATGGAATTTCATAAATAATATATAATAATGATAGATTTGAGGAATGTCGTTACCGTGATAAGAAAACGTGCGCATGCGGTTACTGCCCCAAACACTATTATCCCAGAATAGTGGTTCGATACCCCAAATGGGATCGTCGTCCAGTCGGTCAAACCGATTACACAGGAGCCACGAAGCCGGGTATCGACTGCGATGACCGTCACTCCATGTGACCATGATGGCTTCACCGTCATCATCGACTTCCACTGATGTGATAGCGATGTCCATATCAAGTTCCTGAGTAAGGAGACAATGAGAGGTGGTAACAATTTGAAATAGCGGATTCATCTTGTCTTAAAAGGATATCCCATCCTGAAAAGTCAATAAAAGCAGAAACATGAAAGAAACATATTAGTAAAGGTTTGATGAAAATCTGTCAAAGGATAAGATCTGTTAAGGATTTTATTGTGTTACCTCACGTGCGAGGTGCTCTCCCACATGTTGTCTACAATATGTTTTGAACATTCAACTTTCTCAAAATGATATGCATAATTCTACTTTTGCATTTGGTACAATTAGAAAAATGTTTTTCTACATGTACATATAAGAGAAAAATCATTCCGCTGTAAAAAAAAAAAAAAAAAAAAAAACAGAAAAAGAGCAATGTATAGAAAAAAAATTGTACACAACATTTGGGAAATCACCTCGCACGTGACGTTGCAAAATTGAAATTTCAAAGGATTATGACTTTATCATTTGACGGATTTTCATCAAACCTTCACTTATATGTTTCTCTCATGTTTCTGTTTTTATTGAAACCAATTTAACTTTAGGGTGGACTCTCTCTCGTCAAGACAGTGCCATCTGCTCTCAGCAGTTCGGCTACCAAGGACCGCCACATTTCCCGCTTATGTGCCCTTCTGACACATTCTCTGTAACTCAGCCTCATCCACTCCTGAATATCATCCATCCACTGAGTACATGGACGCCCTTGTCCTCTCTTCCCATCAAACCTTTCTTCCAACAGCACTCTTTGAAAACCATTCTTTCTTATAATCTGCCCAAAGTACTTGCATTTTCTTTTTTAATAGTATTGAGTTTGTTTGTTTTATGTTGTGTTAACGATAAATGCAATATTCTTCTATAACCACATTTTAAATGCTTTGATTTTCCTTCTCTTGAGATTTGTAAGTGTCCATGTTTCAGCGCCGTATAAGAGCGTCGACCAAATATAACATCTTATAAGCCGGGCTCTCACGTTAATGTTGATTTTTCTCAAGGTTAAAATGCTGGCCATATTCTCGAAGGCTGATTTCGCTATACCTATTCTTCTTGCAATTTCATTGTCACGTTTTGCATTTTCTCTAATCATGTGCCCTAAATACAGCATACTTTGAACTTGGTCAATGGGTCTGTTGCCTATATTGATGGCGACACGTGGTACTGGGTTCTGCTTACTTACTGCCATTGTTTTTGTCTTGGTCACATTAATTTCCATTCTATATGACAATCATTGATTGTTTACTGCATTCATTAGTTGTTGTTAGTAGGGTGCTGTCGCTTTAATAAAACAGTGCAGGAAATGAGGAATTCATTTGGTAAGTGGGACTCATAAAGGCTATACCTACACGGTTTGTTCACATCACTCTCTTTCTATGTCGTTCTCTCCTTCTTAATAATTCTCTTCCCTTCTCGCGTTCTGTTTCAATTGATTCATCTATGTCTCCTCTTTCTATGTCTTCCCCCTCTCTTCTAGTTAATTTATCACTATGTTCTGCTTTGTCTTTCTTTTCTCCTTTTTTCTTTTATTATTTCTTTAAAAATAAATCGTTACCTGTATCTTTTCTTGCTCCGGCCGTTTTTCCTATTCCTATGTACTCTACCTATCTTTCTTTCTCTCGATCTTTCTCGCTCTCCATACAAACATATATAACTCATTCACTTATCGTTCGCTCTCCACCCCTCTTGAACTTCTTAGTTGAAGGTATACCAACAGAAGTTTTAGTCTCGCGTTCCAATAATATGCCCTTATTCGATTACCCGTATTCACATGGACACAGTTGCCTTGGATCATCCATACCAGTCCTGCGTGGAAACATGCACACCTCACGGAATACCATTCCTCCACTATTACGTAATCGTTACACAAAGCCTACTGAGTGATGAGGCGCAATGTCCGGAATCCTTTAAGTTATCAGATATACAGAGATTAGTGGTATCAGCATTGTGACTAGTTGTTTGGTGATGGTAAGGAAGGCATGCATGCATGCGCACGCGCGAGTGCGTGTGTGTGTGTGTGTGTGTGTGCGTGTGCATGTGCGTTGTGTATGTGTGTGTGTGTCTCAGAGAGAGAGAGAGAGCGAGAGAGAGAGAGAAGAGGAGTGTGTGTAGGGGGGGGGGGGGGTACCGTTAATGTAAGTTTTTTCTGTCATTAAGGACAGGGAATTGCCCAGTAACAAATGTACACTGTAAACATGGTATACATGGCAATATCTGGACTGCATGTGAACCTTCCCGTCGTTTGTACTTTGAATCACCTATGAAATGAACTCCACATGCTTATCGGTGTCCAATAAATAAATGTTAAATAAGACTTTAGTCTTAAGGGCTAGTTCTAAAATTCAATTCACTGGGTTTTGATAAAAGCATAAACACGAAAGAAACAAATGAGTGACAGTTTGATGAGAATTCATCATAGGGTAAGAAATTAAGTTACATCATTGGAAACACGTCTTCAAACCTCTATGAAAAAACAAATATTCTCCATCAAAAGCCAAAACAAAGAAGCAATTTACGGATTCATAAAACACACAAAACATATGGGAGAGCACCTTGTACGTGACATCACACAATATTTTCTCTCTTTTTTTTTTTAAGATCATAACTTTCTTATCCTTTGGCTAATTTTCCTCAAACCTTCACTAATGTGTACGCATCATGCTATCAGTGTGTGTGTGGGGGGGGGGGGGGCATTTCATGTTATGGGGGTAGTAGGGGGGGGGGGACATTTAATATGGTGGGAAGACAGGACCGAACTAGTGGGGGGGGGGGGGGACACTATATCTCCCGGTATTTCCGCCTATGAGTATAAGGGCCCCTGGGACACTTTGGGGGTTGCCCCTAGGTGCCTCTGTAAATATTTTGAGATGCCTCTATATCTAACATTGTTTTAAATATGATTTTGAACATGTGTGCCAAATTTGGTGCTTGTACACAAAAGTACACAATTATTCACCTCATCCACCCCACTAGTTATACTGATAAAAAGAGGACATTTTAAAAGTATACACGTATCTTTAAGTCATTATAATTTTTTCTCTCTTTTTAATTTTCAATCTTTCAAGAACTCAATACATGAAATAACAGAGTCTTTATAGCTTTGTGCAGAACGATAAACATGCTAAGTTATGCATCTTTATTTTGATTCAATTTGTGCTGAAGATCAGAATGGCTTACCATGAAGTCCGTCAGCCTAGTCTGAAAGTCTGCATGGAAACAATCCGAGCAGCGACAGTGATCCCTGAGCCACACGAGGGGGTAATCCTGACCCCCTTCCACACCACCCCACTCCACCCTAAGCACCTTGTCAGAGGACTCCTCCGACAAAGCATCGGAAGAAGGCTCGGGCTCGCGGGACGCCGCGGCGAGCGCTGCAGTAGCGATGGTGCGGCTTCCTCCAGCCCCATGGGGCCGGCTGATAGAAGCCGCTGCTACGCGCTCGAACCAGCCGGAGTGAAGCACAGAATCGTTGTTAAAAGCTGCTGGCGG
>CAVLGW020000465.1:0-13691 GCA_963669155.1 Arbacia lixula
TTCTAATAATAATAATGATAGTAATAATAATAATTATAATGATAATAATAATAGTAATAGTAATAATAATAATAATAATAATAATAACAACAATAATAATAATGATAATACAAATACTACTACATGTAGCATTGCTACTTCTTCTACGGCTACCACTACAACTATTACTGCGACTTCTTCTACTACTACTACTACTACTACTACTACTACTATTTCTCTTACTACCACTTCTACTACTGTTTCTTCCTTTACTACTGCTACTCCTTTTTTCTACTACTGAAACCACCACTTCCACTTACCACTGCTACTAGCACTAATGATAATAATAATGCTGATGAGGGGGTGTCCCGCTCTCCCGCAGCTTCCTATGTGTGGAGATAATTAGCGGTGCACTTATTGGATGATGGATAATAAAAGGATTCTCTCTCGTAATGTCGTTCCACGGTTAAACACTAACTGCGCACTTTTATTCGTCACCTGCCAAATAACAATGATATATTGATGTCGTGCTTGGAACTCTCCCCCTATTAGTTCCATAATACATGGGATATAAAAAAAAGTGTTACGAATCGTATGATTTTATGATGTTAGAAGCCAGTATTTTACAAAGAAGTGAGGCTATAATTTGAGATAATGAGTACCATCATTAAAAAGATAATGACCCATTACACCATTTCTTTTGGTCAACTACCAGCATCTTGTGAAACCTAATAATAGTTTGACCTGATAATCGAACTCATTTGTGACCCCGACCGTAAAAATATGATAGCAATGTAAAGGAAACGGAAAATTTTCTAACCGAGAAAATATTCGATTTTCGTAGTTTCTGTGGAGAAATCGATTAAAGTCAATTTCGCAAAGGAGAAATAAGATGCTTTATTTTTCAACCGCCACCCCTCCCCCACTCTCTTTCTCCTTCTCTCTTTGCCTGTATGTCTGTCTGCCTCTCTCTCTCTCTCTCTCTCTCTCTCTCTCTCTCTCTCTCTTTATGTATGTATGTATATGTATGTATGTATGTATACATGTCTCTCTTCCTCTCTTTCTTTGCCTCTTTCTTTCTCTCTCTACCTTTCTCTCATTTTTACCCTCTGCCCCTCTCCTTCTCTTTATCATTATATACTTTATCTATTCCTCCCACTCCCTCTCCCTCCATCCACCTACACATTTACTTAATGTCTTTTAATGTTTCTTTATCCATATCTTCCTGCTTGTTCAAGTGTCTAACTGTCCATCCTTTTATCTCTTTACCCTCCGTCTTGATTCCATATTGATGAACCGTCGAGCCATATAGAACCTATCTTCATACTCCATTTCTTCTCGGACTCAATCTTACTTTGCACCCCTCGCGCCACATCATGAAGTACAACTTTGGACACCAGTAAACCAATAACCAAGACAAGGAATGGAATTTGCATTTGAAATATATTCTACTCTATATTTTGTGCGCGTGCATGTATTCAAGGACAACCCCTCCACCATTTTCAATGTGCTCCGCCCCTTTCTCTTTCTCTTCAAACATTTATCTGACAAACACATATACAAGCCGTCATTTCTTACACACAAGCATACATACATGCATACATACACACACACATATATACATGCATACATACATACATACATACATACATACACACATATATAATGCATACATACATACACACACATATACATGCACACACCTACACATGCACATTATCATGATTTTACAAATTTTCTATAGGCCTACTCGAACACACACACGCAAATACAGACATAAACGTATACCGCCGTTACACAAACCTACACCTACGCGCACAAACACACAAACTAGCATACCTACACGCAATCACACTCACCCACACACACACACACACACACACACACACACACACAAGCACAAGCACACACACGCACACGCACACACACACATACGCATACACACATTTACTTCTCTCTTCCTCTCTTTCTTACCAGTTCATCTGTTTCGTCTTCATCCTGTTTCGATCTTCCATTCGTGTCGACCCGGTCCGATATCGATTCTCCTTTCATGCTTCCTTCCATTTATATCCATTCTAAACGCCCTGCAGGTGCCATGCTCGCTCTGTCAAAGTTCTTCAAGTTGCCAGCAGCAATCTTCCAAAGATCTTAGAATATCTCTATGTTTAACTTGGTAACAAGATGGTACTAAAAAAGTCGTGTCGCACATAAATTTAATCAGAAACGGCAATGGTAACTTTGTAAATTGAACACTGACGCAAACTTTAAATTCGCAGTCCAAAAGAAATTCCTTCTTTTATGCACTGGAAGATGATTTTAAATAAATTGAAAAGTAAATGGGGAACGATGAAATTGGTGAAAATAAAATCTTAAAGGTGATATTCATAGAAAATCCAAAAATATGAAGATATTCAACTACAGAAAGCTTATAAGCCATACAATGACCTCGGATGACATTCAAACAGTATATCACTTTCCAAAAAGCGAAATTAGGGTGAAAACAATCACCGTATTCTCGGGGACAAATTTGACCTACTGTCATCCGAAACGGCCTTTAGGTCTGACGTAAGAAACGGGAGGCGTTATTGTGCATCACACATGCCAATCCGCAGCTTCTTTTCCGCCAGAAGCATCAGGCATTGTTAATGAAACTGTGATGGCAGTTGCTATTGGATTAACAGGTGTGATACACAATGGTCATTGTGCAGCACATCCCGGCTGTGACGTACACACAACGCCACTTTCCCTTAGGCGATGTCGTAGGTCAGGAAGATAGTCAATTTAGTGAAATTTGACTTTCATTAAATACATAACTGAACACTTTCATGGCATGTAAGTTGCATAAATTGCTTTAATAAGTCATGCAATTATAAAATAAACTATATTCATTTGATTTTATTTCCTATGAATATCACCTTTAAATTAGTAAAATGCAGATTCGAAAATTATACACAGTGTTGCATGTAGGTATGTAAATATCTTTCATAACAACAGCTTCAATGCTGAGAAGAGCCACAATTTTATTATGGTTATATCCAGCCTACGACATATATAGTTTGCATTATTTCTTTCCCGCCTGAAACATGAAACGTTCTTGTGATTAATATTACTGACTTTACGAAGCCAAATATAACAAAAATATCCGTGAAAATCGAAGAAATCTTACAGAATACTAACGCAGTTGATGTAAAGAAGTTTAAAATTGTTGTTTTTGGTGACAATAGTGCTATAGTGCCATTGTGCTATCTAAAGTCTAAACATCTAAATATGCGAGGGAACATCGTGAACACCGGTCTGTGTGTTGGGGAACATAGTGTACACCGGACTATGTATACTCAGGAAGGTGTTAGAAGTGAAGTCGTCACGAAGAGTAATTTATTCATACACCAGTCGCGTTCATTGATAGCGCAATAGAATACTTGACGCGTTTGGTTCTTTGATCCAGTGACGACCGCCGCCAAATATGCAAGACAAATTTTGGATGCATTTAGAGGAATATATATTCTGTATGCGCAGAAAATTTCAGAACATATATTATAATGATGCGATTTTGTGAATTTCGGATTATATTGTTGCTTTGTTTTTGTAATAATCGAGAATACTGTAGAAAACATGTCTGAGGAATGGGTTCACATAGCACATTGGGCAATCATATTTCCTTACAAACATTTTGTAAATCGTTTATCGAATGTTTCACCTTCCATGGAAACAACCTCAATTTCATGTCCGGAGATGTCCGAAAAAGTTACGGACCAAATTCTTTCTACAATTCTATCAAAATTACCCTTCGCTCACCCCCAAACTAATTCCCAGTGTGTGTAATAAGATCAGTTATGAACTCCCAGCAGGGCTCCCAGCGAAAGCTGAACGGTTGACATATTTCTCAAACCAGATTTTTCTTTTGTTATTCAAAGGAAGGTACTGCCTAATTAGAAATACAGGGTATTGTTTAAAACACCTGAATATCTTGAATTTTTATGAGGCGGCGGTCATCATAGATGAAAGGAAGTCTATCCGAACGCAGTCCATCCATGATAGGTCCATGGTATACTCTAGCCATGCTAGAGAACACCATGAGCACCGGGCCTTATCCACTCTAGACATGCCAGGGCACACTATGTGCACCGGACCTCGCTATTTGAATACACCAGTTCGTAGTTAGCTCTGGAGCAAGTTTGGTCACTATGACCTTTCCCTTTTTCATTAGGATAAGAAGTTGATTAATATATCATTTCAAAAGGAGATGTTACGTAATGTGCTTACCCGACATAGCAATTGGCGATATTCAACCTCTAATAAAGGAACCATCTCAAAACAGGTGACAAGAATAATAGGCTACGGTCTGTGAACAATTGGGAAAGCTTCTATTACATTGTTTATTGTAAACTAATTGTTGTCGTTTGGCCTGTTGTCAAATACCCCATGATTGAACACCTTGCTGTTCTTTTATAAATTGGATAACAAGCATATTCTAAAATAACTTATTAATGATGATGCTTATGTCAGTGATTTAAAAACCAACAAGCTGGTTTGGTCACTATGACCTTCATCTGCTCATGCGCAAATTGTAATTACGAACTGGCTTATTAATTCAACACGTATCAGTTCTTCATGTGGGGCGCCTCCTAGACTACTTTACACTTCTACATAGAGAAACGAGTCTCAATACTTACCAGTCTATACTCGAACAAAGAATATTTTTATTTGTGTGTGTATTTATTATCGGAAAATAATAAATCAATCTAATCTGATCTATATTATGTAGAGATCTTAACATGAATTGTATGTTATACAACACTCCTATGAGCATGATGAGGGTGCATGCTGGTTAACACATCTGATCTGATGTCATTATAGGTAGTTTTTGTTTGAAGGTTGAAAATCTATATTCCATATTTACATCACAACGACATTGATTCTTACAAGCTGATCAAAAGGATATAAACAAACGGATTAATGGATTGACGCTTCTATTATAATGGTAAGTGAAAGAGCAATCAATTTGCAGGAAATACGTACATATGACTACACACAAAAGAATGGAAAGGGCCTGCAGAGCTCGTAAAAGGATTTAATTCGTACCATGAATTTAACCATCCTCAATAGCTCCTATATGAGTGTAGCATTATCATCAAAGAATACACTATTCTGGGCTTAGCATAATGATATAACGATATGAAAACAGTCAATAAATCTCCTAATAAAGCATATTGACTTCAACTGTTCCCGTGTCTGTAAATGTCACAATGATTCAGATATTCAGACTTTTAATGCCAGCTTCATCAAAAGGTCAGCTTTTCTCAAATCGTATAAGTCACGTCATAAGTTCTCAGCAAATATCGTTCAACGTTTATTTGAACCATGACTTATTAGTTTTCATTATTGATGCAGATTCCCAAAGTTGATTCGATTTTTTTTATCGACCTTCTTTGAATAAATTTGTCAAGATTATTTATGATTGAGAAGTCTACAATTTGCTAGTCACTGAAATTGTGCTCTTCCCAACCACTTGTTGTCTGTTTATCAATTAGATAAAGCAACTTACACTTTCATGGTCTCCTTACATTAATCATAACTCGTTGTTTTAAATGTAAGAAGTAAATTCGACCAATAAAAGCGCAGGTATTCTATTCACACGTGGGGTTAGAGTGATGTATATGTATATACAATTTATAGTAGTTTTTTTTTTCTTTCTGAGATGACTCAATTCAACATTAACGTAATTATGGTAATCATCATTCTATTACACCAAACAGCTTGTACAAATAATACACGAATGGTTTTATGTAGGCAACGAAAGCTCGCGGTATAAGTAGAAATTAATAGCAAATTATTTCACAAATGTTCCTATTTTGCTAGTATTAAAAACGTCATTATATAGTAACGCGATCGTTCAATATTGATGGTGTAATTATTTGCCCTTGTTTGATATTCATTACGATCATAAAATTATAATTACATTTTTTATTTTTTGTTCAATATTAACGAGCAAAGACATTATCTACACAACAGCTTTATCAGCTTGTTAAACACATGTCACTATATAAAAATATGGCATCAACATATCGTAATGTTGCTGACACTAAAAGATAAACAATATTTACAACCTGAGAATATAATCAAAGTTGAGGTAATGTTTCATACTTGGGTAAATCAATCATGAATGATTTAATGAGGTAGTTCTTTTCTGAAATCAATCTTTAAAAAAAAATAACATTTTCGGTAAAGCCATGTGGTTACACCAAAAGTTTAACTATTCTTTCTGATTATTATTTGTATTCGTACTTTTCATAATTTGCCAATTTAAACATACAAGGAACAGATGATAATGATGTTGTTGGGTTATTTTTATTGCTCATGATTTACGTAAGAGTTTCAAACTGAAATATAATACAAATGATATTCAAATTGAACCAACAGGCCCAAATAAAGAGAAAGCAATATGGCAATCATGATATTTTATATAAACACAACAAAAAAGTAAGCCCCCCCCCCCTAAGCAAAATCACATTAATCCAATTAGTCATGCATAAGTAGGCAAAGTTTAAAGGCAAAAAATTCACTTTTCAAAAGTCACAAGGGTAATTTTGGGATCCTGTCATGTGAATTTTTGATGAATTTCATTTCTGGTGCTTTATGTATGTCCTTTCAATGTTTATCATCCATCTCTCGATGCACTAACACCCGACACTTAACCCATTGTTCTGGTTGAGTGAGCATCGTTTAACAAATACTCTTCCCTCTTGAGTTTGGAATGTTTAAAACCCTTTATTTTGGTGAAAAAATAAAACCCAGGATCTTTTGACAAAGATGTAACATGACCTCTTATGTCAACATAAGAAGTCATTTTTGTGTCATGGTTGAGTGAAAACACTTTAGAAATCGCATGAGGAATGAAAACAATTACGCTTGTAACTTTTGAAAAGCTTCATTTTTGCCTTTAAAATTTGCCCTCTCATGCATGACTAATTGGATTAATCTGGTCTTAAAACAGAAGTTATATTATAAGTTAAGGAACAATCCTGTCAAGTTATTTTGCCCCAAACCTCTTCGATAAAAAGTTATATTAGTTTGCTTAAGGGGGGGGGGTGGGGGGACTTACTTTTTTGTTGTGTTTAGCTAGGCCTATGTTTGCGAAGAAATTTAAACATGTTTCCTCACTAATTATTCAATTGTTTCGTTAATTTTATGTTCCTCAAAACTAGTCCGGCCTAATTAGACGAAATTTTCAAGGAAAGCATTTGAATTGACTAACGACTCGTAATGAGAGAGTTAATTCAGGGTAGTAAACATGTCATCGAAACGCGGTTAACACATTTACTACCAAGCTGTGAAAACGGCGTTGAAGCACTGTATTATCTCCCTGCCAATATAGCAGAGAGAGGGTTGAAGGAAAGTGGTACAACGTGTATTGATTATGGTAGAACTATTCAGCCGTTTTCACGGGGATCCCGATTGCAACGACTGTTATAATTTGAGATGACTTCTTTTCTGGTATCCTAAAATAACAACAGCAAAAAAAAAAAAAAAAGAACATGTGACCCATGGTCATGACAGGACGACACTTCAGTGATAACGGGTTCCGTAGTCTTTACCACTTCTACCCCTCACCAAAGAACTTGATACACAATAAAATCAGAAATGAATGAATGAGCCGGCCTATAGCCATAGACAGTATTCTCAAGCGCCCAAAGAGGTGGAGGGAGGGGGAGGGGGAGGGGGATAGAGCCCGCATAGGTCGAAGTGTGCCATATTCGTTATTGCATAATCCCGTGTTACATGAAAAAAAGATACCACGAGAACATACCACACCGCCCCCCACCCCCGTAATTGCCCTCGCGAAGGTGTGAATATTTTCGACTAATTTCGAGTGTTACATTTCCCTGTCTTCATGATCAATGCCTATTCCCTCCCCCACACCGCCCACATCCCATTTCCCCCACCATCCAGCATAGTGACCATGCCAGCATTTCTGTCTGAATTTGTCACTCCTTAAGGGGATAGTTCACCCTGAAATCAAGTTGGATTCAATGAAAGGAGACACATAAAAGAAACACATCAGTGAAGGTTTGATGAAAGACCGTCAAAGGATTAGAAAGTCATGATCTTTTTAAGTTTTGACTTTGTGACGTCACATGCGAGGTGCTCTCCCATAATAAGTTCTGTACATTTTTTTCTCGAAAATGTGAATTTTCTCAAACAAAATATGCATCATTTTACCTGTACATTTTCATACATCATTATAAATACCTTTTTATACACCCACCTGTATGAAAAAAAAAAAATTCCATTGCCAAAAACAGGAAAAGAGCAATTTATGGAATTATTCTGTACACAACATTAATGGGAGAGCAACACGCACGTAACGTCACAAAAATGAAATTTCAAAAGATCATAACTTTCTTATCCTATGTTAGTTTTGGTCAAACCTTCACTATTATGTTCCTTTCATGTTTCTGCTTTTATTGAAACCAACTTATCTTCATGGTGAACTATGCCTTTAAACAAAAGGCAAACAGTAACACTATCCAATAGCAACTCTCTATATGCAGGAAAACAACCCCTTCCTATACACCCCAACCTTCTTAGGTGTTGTTGAATTTAAAAAAAGAAGGTAGGTATCTCTCGCATTCTTGTGCTGGTAGGTTATAATATCATGTTTATAGCAGTTAATATATAGTTAATTTCATTGGACTATGAAAGCGTGAAAACGATTAAAAAAAATCGATCATGTCCGACTTGTTCATTGCCCACGCCCTGATCATTTATCATACTCATAGTGCTAGTCATGGTCGTAGGCAGGTCGTAAGTATATAGGGTAATTATAAACAGCCAAGAGGAACACACGCCTTTCATAATATCATACCATATTAAAGATACCAAGTGACTTAAAAGAAATTGGGATGGTGGTACTCGAACAGATCCATGCAGATGCAGTATTTTAATCAACTTAGCGATGTTTTCTGCAACTGTGTTTTGAAATGTTAACAACACGTTAAGCAAAATGTAGAAAAAAAGTTATTTGTTGATTGTTTGCTCACACATTTTGCATAACTTGCATAGCTTCCAGATGGGTGAAAATATTTATATAAAGCTTCTATTCTCAAAATAGGTGAGAATATAAAGATGGAGACTTTTGAATGTTGACAAATGGGCGGGGGGGGGGGGGAGGAGGGGGTGGGGGGGGCGTGTACAAACCGCTGCTGATCCTCACTAAACATTGTAACATTCCAACAAAAATCTACATGATATTCATGATACTTTCGCCACCACATTATCTTTAAATCATATTTCCTAGTGATTGGTTATAATGCGTGTGTAGGCTGACTGGTACCGATATAATATGCACTGTATATACAGGCCAACAGGAGTAAAAATTAAATTGAGTAGAACTGTCACTACATGTATAACCTAAAGATTATTAACATCAATCGACAGAGGTATTAAACTACACTCTAAAAAAACAGGGATCATTCGTGGTTATTTTTACGACATTTTGCCGTGGTCGAAAATTATTAACCACGTTCGCGGTTATTTTTCCTCGTGTTTTCTTCTTCTTCTATTTGAAACGACATCAACGCGATGTTGGCCGTGCGTGGTTAAATGATCCCGTGGTCATTTTCGATTGCGACTCGTAATTTCATTGGCTAATTGACAGATACGTCATCACTGCATATTTCGCGCCTCGCGTAATTTGGAAAATGGACGTGGAAGAGCTGTTGAGAGAGTGGGGATTTGAAGAGTATGCTGCAACGTTCAGAGGTAAGTGAAGTGTAAAGTAATCATCTAAACTACACAAATAAATATCATAGATTATTTGTAGGTATTGTTTGTAATGACATGTGAATCGGTTGCAAAGATTGAAGTGGATTAGCTCAAGAGTTTCTCGGTCGCGGGATTGTTGTGCATGTACGCGCTAGGCACAAACTACAGTATGCACGCTGCATAATACAGAATTGCCGGGGGTCGTATGAACGGACGCTAGATTGAAGTTTGTTTTATGAAGTGTTTTCTTTGGATTCAACAACAACTATTTATAAAATAACACCAATCATCATCAATGTTTGTTCTCTATTATATATACTATACATTATATTGCTTGTAAGTTGAATAACTTCAATTGACATTCCAGATAGATCTACACATGTTCTTGTTGGACTCGGGTTGGGACACACAAAGCGACTGTGCGCTAGCGCTTCAAGATCCGGTCTCGCGCCAAACGAAACAAGGACTCGCCGCCGCGGCTGGCGCTCGGCCGGCTGTAGTCTAGGTTCTAGACGTCTTTGATCGCGCGATCACTCGATATCGTTGCGCTGAGTTTCGTCGCGCGCTGTGTGTACGAATCCGGGCTGATAAAAGACGTCTAGAACCTAGACTAGGCCGGCTGCGGAGATGCCTCCGCTGTACATGTATTTCGTTACCGGTGCAAAAGCGCACAGGAGGCCTAGGCATATAATTAGGCATCGCCATTACCGACGCATTAAGGTATGCACACAAATCCAGTGCCATGGGGTTATCACAATTCTGTGATTTAGGCACAGGAGCCAAATTCCAGTAAAGCACATTCCTTGTGCAAAGTTTGGCAAAGACAAAGTTAGTCCTCGTATTACTGCGAATGGCGCCACGCATGATCCAGGCCAGGGGTACCGTACTCGTCCACAAATTATCTACAGTATAGTAATCTAGACCTAGTCGTACTGGCAGTACTAGGTCTAGATCTACTACAGCTAGTAGGCCTACACCATTATCTCAAGAATACCTGTACAGCACTGACATTGACTGGGCAGTCGGGCTGTAGAGTGTAGTATAGCCCATGCCCTAGCCTAGGTTCTGGGTACCAGTGGCAGATCCAGGATTTACCGGGGGGGGGGGGGGGGGGGGGGGGGGGGGGGGGGGGAGATGGGGGGATGCATACCCCCCAGAATTTTGGGTTGGGGGGATGGTGTCTTCAATCACCACCCCCCCCCCCCCCCCCCCCCTGGATTTTGAGATCTATAAAATTGTAATTTTTTTTAAAAGATATATACAAATTTAACATTATGTGATTATTATTATCATCATTATTATTATCATTCTTTTTGTTATCAGTATAATTGTTTATAATGTAATTACAATACTGATGTCAGCATGTTTTAAACTTGAAATCTGTTTGGATCTAATGGCCAATGTGAAAGTTTAGTGGTATGGATCGATTCATTTTCGATTCATTGTTAAACTGTTAAGAAAAAGTTGAAATTAGATCATAGATATTTTTTGTAGTTTGGAAGCTTTTCAAAAAACTTGTTAAGACTCATTTTGCTGAGTCATTAGTCTTTTTCGTTTTAATATTATTTCTCTTTAACCTTTGTTATTATTTTACTACTGATTTAATCCATCAAATGCAATGTGCTATGTGAGTTTTCAATATTTTCTCTTCCCTCCAGTTTATTAAAAAATATCTCCTTTTATTATAATCCTGGGAGAGAGCATTCAGAACAGCAAGCACTCTGAGTAGTTTGTAACTAGATATAGCACTTTATATGAAATTACTTATTATTATTATTATTATTATTATTATTATTCATTGGTCCTGATTTCATCCCCAAAACTTGATTACATGTTAGGGCTTGCATCATCCCCTGATAGTGATAATAATAGGGGGGGGGGGGGGGGGGGGACGTCCCCTCATAACTTTAGAATGTCATGATAAATCCCCAGGTTTTATGGGGGAGGGGAATAGCAAACTCAAAATTAATACGACGTATTTTAGCAAAAAGTTAATTGCAACGAACAACAATAACAAATTAACAGTAATTATACCGTTTACACTTTAGCCAATCAGACAGTTTCTTGCAATTCTATATTCCAGTTATTTAGAGTTTCTGTAATATATTTTGGCTTGCAATGGAGAATCATGTTCGTCCACAGATTGAAGCTGCATCGTGCTGCTATAAAGCACAAAATAGAGATAATTGGTATCTCCATGTCAGTCACTTATCACATCCACTTTGGTCTAGGATTCAACATTTTTTTTAGATGTTTCCTCCTTAATTGGTATTTCCACCATTCTTCATGATACACTTTACACAGTGACACCCCTGGCGTGTCGGATTGTCTTCCTTTACCCATTTTTTTTTTTTTTTTGGGGGGGGGGGGGGGGAGGGGAGCTGGGCGCCCTAAAGCTTAACGAAAATAGTACTTGTTTGATAAATGGTTATATTGTATTATCAACATCATGGATTGCAGCTTAAGTCCTTGAATATTATGGCTATTGCACCTCCATGAATTCAGCTACTTTGTTGGTATTTTCGCTTTCCTAAAGAAGAAACAAAATTGATATCAAATTACCTAATAATTCTAAGATGAAATTGAATATTTATTTTTTAAAGGGGTTAGTTTAGGGGGCTTGCTCGATTCACTCGCTCGCAAAATTTATTCTTAAAGATGATGCACCATATCCAAAATTATACAGCCCCTCTTCTGAAATTCCGGTCCATTAGGCCACTTCAGAGTCTCACTTATATACTTATACATGTATACGATTGTGTGGGGGAGTGTGGTACATGTATACACCACATCATGTACTAGTATTATGTGTGGGGGTGTGTGTACGTGTGTGTATATATACATCATGTACATAGGCCTAGATGAGATCACCCCCCCCCCCCCCCTCGGGTTTGAGGACCTGTCTACACCCTGACTGACTAGTACTATAGTCATGCAGGTACAAAGGGTTGGCATACAAATATATACAGGTTGGCAGCAGTTGTGTGATTTGCTGAGCTGATTCACTTTTATTTTTCTTCTTTTCTTGTAGATAATGGAATAGATGGTGAAGCATTTCACCTCCTTGATGAGGCATCCATCACTCAACTATTTCCCAAACTCGGTGATAAATTGAAGTTCTCCAAGCGCTACAAGGAGTTCAACAGATCCATGCAGGATGACAGGACTGTCACACTCAAAGAGGTGCTATTTGTAATAAGTGAAAATTCAGCATGAATGGGGCTCTTATGCTTTCTTTGTCATGAGAGTATACATGGGGGAAGCACTGAATTGGTATGTCATTACAGAGTATTTCATACATTAGTGAAAGGTGGCTTATTTAACTGTGGAGTTGTTCCATGTTTTCAAAATGGGGTGCCTTAGAACATTTCAGTACACCTGGTCCCTGAAGAGGCATTTGAACTCTGCACACAGTGATTTAATTGACCGTGATCCTGTTCATCAAGTTCCACTTAATGCATATGGAGAAGCGGGTAATGTTATTTTAGATTCAGAGTCAGAAGATTCAGATGAAGGACTTATTGAAGAAAGACCTGAAGAGGAATTACATGTAGATGTAATCTCTGTGAAGGATATTAAAGACAAATGTTTGCAACATGTATGTAATTTGAGGTCATCATCGAGCATTACAACAACTGCAGCTAACTTGGTAACAAATCTTACAAAAGATATATTGGCAGATGTTGTGAGCTTCTTTAGATCCAAAGCCGAAGATACATTTATTAACTTGGGATTTGATCCTCAGAATGAAGTGAGAATTCAGTCTCTTTTCCAAGATCTACATGAACTAGAAAATCCTTTTAGAGAAGTCAGTCAAGAAAATATTTGAACTTTGCTAAGAAGGCTCTTTCTTCAACCTGTTATGTTTGTTTTCTCAAGATCTTGGTTGGGGAGTAGGAAGCTTAGTGGTATTTCTGGATTTCTGCAGATATCATTGAAAAAGTTGA
>CAVLGW020000466.1:0-13676 GCA_963669155.1 Arbacia lixula
GAGGTAAGGTAGGAGAGAGAGGGGGAGGTTGGGAGTGAGGTAGAGAGAGAGAGAGAGAGAGAGAGAGAGGGGTGGTTGGAAGTGAGTGAGAGAGAGGGGGGGGCTGGGAGTGAGGTAGAGAGAGAGGGGCGGTGGTTGGGAGTGAAGTGAGGTAGAGAGAGAGCAAAATATAAAGAAAAGACAAAGAGAGACTGAAAGAGCGCGTGTGATAGACTGAGTGGGTGAAAGAAATATTTTGTTTTAATCACACATGACCTAATTTAAAACTGACCACACTTTCGCAATGAAGACAAAATGGAAAGAAAAGTGACAAAATTGTTTTATCTGAGTAGGAAAATGATTTATTTCATAAAATTTTTATTCTGATTATACAAAAAAAGAGTCATGAGGTAAATGAACTTAAACATCTTTCTCTTTAGTACTCATACTACATGTACAAAAAACAATGAAGCCATACAGTGAAACCACCAGTTTCCTGAGCTCATATCAGTTTCTATTAAAGACAGGGTGTCCCCATTTGCAAAAGTCATAAAACTCAGCAGGAATCAGCATTAATCCTGACTATAACGTGTATTAAATCTAAAAGTCAGAGCTTCACGAACATTGACTTTTTTCAGGAAAGTTAAAAAAGCGATTCTTGTTTCCGTTTAAAACGCACTGACCATAGCCTACATTCATAATTGTATTGTCCCTATCAGCGAGTGATGCGGGCAAAGCTCCCATTAAACGCTTGCACAATGGACTGGACCGATGCGGATCATTTTATAGCGCAAAATCGGTTTGCAGTCTCTGGGCTTTTGGTTTCGGACGACCCGCCCAAAACCTCCTTAAAATCTAACGATCGCTATGATTCGCTTAAAGTCAATTTTCGAATGTTTTATTGGTTGGGACATTCTAATCCAGTATCTCCTTCCATTTCCGCATTTTAAAAATATATCTTCATAAACCTTCAAAATGACCACCCTGTCTTTAAGGCACTAATAATTGTGTACAAGATGTTTCCAGACATAAATAACTCACATTTCCCGCGATCTCACCACGAAAACAAGACATGACAAAACCGTCCAGATCTCGATAGGCTACAGCATGACTGTAGTCGTAGTTACGAAATAGTCTACCGTCATCTACGGTGAATATTTACAGGTCCATACCGCGTCCTCATTCAATAGACCGTTTACTAATGTAGTCAAATTTATGGATGTTTCTTCCTCGGGCTAGTAACGAGTTATTCAATTAACCAGTACGTATCAATGGTATTTCAGTACTTGGAATCCACTTTGCATACATAAGTTGTTGCTATGTCGAGCAAACCTCGGCAAGCTTTCCCGTTGTCACGGGCAATTTGAATATAAAAAAAACTTCGTGAGCCTAGTTTCACAAGAAATTTATTGCAAGTTCGTTCAAGCACAATTAATAATGATTTAGTACTGAACAAAAAACACACTCGTTGCCTTTCAGTTGCACAATAAGGTCATGATAGTAAAGAACAAGTCAATATATAAAATCAAGTACCAAAGAAAATATGGTTGTCACCCTATAAATTCTTAAACATGATTGAATTTACTACAATATAACTATAAAAAACACTCGTTGCTTTCAGCTGCACACTAAGATCATAGTAAGGAACAAGTCAATTAAATAATAATAATGATAATAATAATAATAATAATATTAAATAATAATAATAATAATAATAATAATAATAGTAACTCCTAATATATAGCGCTTTTCCTAATAAATATTTATCAAAGCGCTTTACAATTACATGTATAAAGACAATAAAACAAAACTTGATAACAAACATTAAATTTAAGTATAGTAACTATTTAAGAACTAGGTTCTTAAAGTATCTTAAAGTACCACTGGAAATGTGGTTGTTCACCCTATTCATAACATGATTGAATTTACTACACTATAACAACAAACCACTCAAATTGTCGGCTGCATAACAATATGTGATACAATTAACCGCGATGTGCGTTATTGCGTAATATGGTCTCCAGTATAAAGGCGATAGAATTAACAGCATTTTCCTCAGATTAGAAAAGTCATCAACTTATTTCAAACTATTTTATATACACTGAGTAGTTGATATTCGTTAAGTCCGAACCAAGCTTTTTATTTTTGTTTTTCTGCTAAAATTTAAATATTCCTTGATATCAACATGTTACTTTTAATGATTGCTTCTTTTCCCGGGCTTCTTTTAATCACATTTGATTAATAACCGTAATAAACACCGCAGTACAGTAAAGAAACTATACGAAAATAACAAATACTCGTAAGCAGTGGAACATTGAGAGTTATGACAATAAGTTGACCTGTTTCCTTCATGCAAAATTCGCTCCAATATGAATATAACCCGCATAAAACCGCACACAACATTATAGTTTATTCCAAACATAATATAACTAATGAATATACTCCAAATTTAGATTAAAATACAGGAGTCTACACTTAAAGGGCCCCTGTCATCAAAATATATTGACTTCTTTTGATGCAACTTAATGGTATATAACAAAATCACTAACTGTTCAATGGAAATATGTGTCCTATATTATAAAATAATTTTTCTTTATTTTTTCTCAGCACTGATAAGCCCCGCCTCCAAAATATCCTCCGACTCAAGATTCTCCCTGTGACATCATCAAAGGTAGAAATTAGCAGGATAATAGACATAATTTATGCACAAACTAAACATTGCAATGACTACCTGTCGGTGCTTATAATAGCATCACATAGCTAGCACATTTCTGACATAAGGAAACGATTATTCCACATGACAGGTTGTTAGATGGTATTGTGTGAAGACATGTAATACTCGTGTGGGCAGGTGGAGGTAGTCATTGCAATGTTTAATTTGTGCATAAATTCTGTCTATTATCCTGCTAATTTCTACCTTTGATGATGTCACAGGGGGAATCTTGAGTTGGAGGATAGTTTGTAGGCGGGGCTTATCAGTGCTGAGAAAAAATAAAGAAAAATTATTTTAAAATATAGGACACATATTTCCATTGAACAGTTAGTGATTTTGGTATGTACATATTATGTTGCATCAACATAAGTCGACATTCATTTTGATGACAGGGGACCTTAAGTATCCAGGTACACGTGTAAATGCTTTATTGTTCCAACAGATCATCTGAACTCTTAACCGTCATACAAGCTGATGACACGGAGGCCTAAATCAAGATACATGTACTACTCGTTGTTATTACAAATATACACTGCAAACATGATAAATGTATTTACATAAAGACCACCTATCAAATTACACAACTTATTTTTTTCCTCAAAAGACAACTCATACAATACTAATATATTGCTTCCGCAAATTGACATATAAAAGCAAACAAAAAATTATCGTTATTTTGATTTTTCGTAATAAAAATGATAATTTCGACAATTGGTCGAAACATGGATGTTTAAAGAAATGGATATCCATCCCTTTGAACAAGGTTTGATATCAATGACTAGCAGCTGCTCTCAATAATAATGCATACGCCATTGCGTCACGTTCACCTGGATTTTATAATAGGCAATCCAGGCAAAAAAAACATCCAGAGAATCGGCGGCATTGAACATAATCAAAGAGAAACTCTTTATGCATTCTTGTGTGACTAGAAGGAGAGTACTGTACAATGCAACTGTATTAATTAAACGGTTGATGGTACCCCATGTAGCTTAAGCATCCTTGGTCGAAACTGGAGAGTGTAGTACAGTAGTTGCGTCTGGAGGGAGCTCGCTGGACGTCTATGGACTGGAATACATGTAACTCTTGTCTGGTTGTGGAACGGGGCTGGTTCTTAGTCAGCGCATGCGCAGTTGACTATTTGTAGGGAAATCCCCCGCGTCGGAGTGTGACGTCAGTGAGTGAGTGAGGACACGGGAAGGCTATCGGTATGATTTGAAAACAAACGGAGGTATGAAATAAGGTATGTGCTTGCACCAGCAGGAAAAAATCATGCAGTGCCGGTGATGGAAAGTCCGCATTAACCTGGTTCTTGTTCTATTCTCTCTGTTTCTCCGGTATCTCATATTTACGCACTTTCTCATCCCACTTTCTTCTCTCTCTCTCTCTCTCTCTCTCTCTCTCTCTCCCTCTTTTCCCCTTTCTGTCCCTTCCTCTCTCTTTCAATATCAACTTTTTTCATTGTTCTTCGTTTTTTTTTTTACCAATGTTTTCATTACTCTTTCTACTCTTTCTTTGTTTCTCTGTTATCTGATTCTCTCTCTCTCTCTCTCTCTCTCTCTCTCCCTCTCTTTCTCTCTTTCTCTCCCTGTCTTTCTCTCTCTCTCTCTCTCTCTCTCTCTATTTCTCTCTTTCTCTCTCTCTCTCTCTCTCTGTCTCTCTCTGTCTCTCTCTCTCTCTGTCTCTCTCTCTCTCTCCCTATCTCTTCCTCCTTCTCGCCATATACAGTATTTCTCTGTCCTTCGGTTTTTAATAACTGTTTTCATTACTATTTTGGTACCTTATTTTCAACGATATTTGTTCCCCAATTTTCGTCCCCCCCCCCTTCTCTCTCTCCTCTCCCTCTCTCTCTCTCTCTCTCTCTCTCTCCCTTCTTTCCCTGTGAAAATTACTATTCATACAAAATTAACATTATCTTTTTGTTTTACGTATTGACAACCACGACACAACGGCTACCACTCATGTTCACACAACCTGTGATAATACATGTTGGTAACAAGATGTGACGTCGATTCATTCAATAAACTAAACGGATTTGGTAATTTGACGAGGGTTAAACAGAGCAACACATTTCCTAAAATGAAAATATTGTGCTCAGTCAACCGTGGAAAAACAGGACGAGGGTCGGAACTCTTGTGTGAGGGAGTCAAACAGTGGACGATCAAACAACAACAACAACTTTCACCATGAACAGAATTCGCAGCAACCCCCCCCCCCCAAAAAAAAAAAAAAAAAAAAAAAAAAAAAGTGACAGTAATTGTGCCAGTGTGCTCATTTTCATGACGAGACGGATTAATATAATTTCCACGCAGTAATGTAAACTGAAATAGGTACAATCTTCCCGGATCATTTTGCTTTTTCGTTACTGTGTTTAAAATGATAGTTGACACTAAAATTAGATTAGTTTCAATAAAAGGAGCCAAAAGAAACATAGTAGTGAAGGTTTGATGAAAATCAGTTAAAGGGTTAGAAAGTTATCACCCGTTTTTCAGGTTGACAAGTTTTGTGACGTCACGTGCGAGGTGCTCTCCCATACATTGTGTACATTTTTTTTTTTTTTCAAATGTGCATTTTCTCAAAAAGATATGCATCCTTTCGCCTGTGCAATTGCTACATCATTAGAAATACGTATTAGAAATACCTGGATGAAAAAAAAAAATCTAACAGAAAAGGAGCAATTTATGGAATATATCCGCGGAGAGCACCTCGCAATTGACATCCCAAAATCCAAACTTTAAAAAATCATAACTTTCTTATCCTTCCAGGGATTTTCGTTAAACCTTCACTAATATGTTTCTTATACCCCTTTTATAGTGAGAGTTACCCCGGATCAGGTCCGGACCTGATCCGGGGTAACTCTCACTATAAAAGGTCGAAAAATATTTAGCCCGAGCTAAAGTTAGTCCTAGCTGAGAGGAGGGTCAGGTCCGCATCAGGTCCGGATCAGACCCGAGCTAACGTCACTATAAAAGGTCTCTCGACTTAGCGCGGACTAAAATCAGTGACCCATGAACTGGAAGTGCGGACTGTGCGGTATAATGTACGCCGCTTCCGTTTCCGGGTTACCCACGTACAAGCGCAAAGCACGCTATAGCTGTAAACATTCGCGCCTCCTCACGTTAGCTCTGTGTGTGCCGTGTACTGTATTCTCTTTCAGCCGAGATAGCAAAAAAAGAAGAAGGAAAATCCGCACGTAAAGCATGTCGAAAGATGATAAAACATCGAGAGGAAAGAAGTGGAAGAGCGATGAGGAGCTATTCATGCTCCAACTTCGCGCGAGTCGAGTAATACAAAAACCAAAAGTGAAACACGAGGATCGGTACACGATGAACTTCACACGAGAACACACGGAGCTATACGCTAGCACGTGCGCATGCGAGTGCACGTATACAATTTTTGCACTCACGGTAAGCACAGTTGAGATGGGGCGCGCTCGCGGGAAGGACGGCTGATGGGGCAATACGTTACCACGGCAACTAGTGCGGTCTCGCTCCCGTCATGGGTGGTCGAAAAAAGCAGTATAAAAGGACTTACCCCGAGCTAAAGTTACCCCGCTTCTGAAGCGGGGTAAGTCTGAGCGCACTATAAAAAGGGCATCTTATGTCTCTGCTTTATTATCTTCAGGGTGAACTATCCCTTTTAACTAAGTTGACATTTGAAAGGAAAGAAACAACTTACTTTCGTCTCCTGTCAATTTAGGAGGTGTACGTGAACCTCCCAAGTGATTTGATAACGCGGCCGATCAGGAGGAGCCGCGTTGTCGTCGACCACTCCCATGCCGTCGTCGATGTCCGCACCGCGACCGGTATCCATTCTGGGGTCTTCACTGTCGACATGGGCCACCCATTGAAAACCCCCCTCGATGTGACCATGTGCCACCCTTATGTTAATCATTATGTGTATACGGTAAAGGGATGCCATGGTCGTGGTCGATGATGTCTATGAACTTGTTGGACAGGCTCTTGAAAATCGAGTGTTGCTAATATTGTTGCGCGCGTATGAAGCTGTAACTGTACTATCTGATAGAGGCTACGATATATGAATAGGATGTGCAGCACACGCGGTTCGATCGTAGCATAGTACGCCATAGAGTTAAATACGTACGCACATACGCGTACGTATGCAGCATCATCATCATCCATCCCGCCTAGCCCACTGAACTAGAAAGTTCTAGTTCAGTGGCCTAGCCTAGCGCCTAGCCTATTTACATTATGCGTATTTTCTACATTATACAAGTGGTGGTTACCGGTTTTATATTTACCGGTTACTGGTCGGTACGTCATTAATGAACAGCGCGACGCGTCATCAACGACGAGTCAAAGTCACAAAAGAATGCTTTACAAAGAGTTTCTCTTTGATCTCATATGCCGCCAGTTCTCTCAATGATTTTTGCCTGGATTTGATAAACAAAATGGGATGCGCAGAATAATTTAGGGAATATCCCCACCCCACGCATCCTGCCCGTGCCCCCCCCCCCCCCCCCCTCCTGAAACTAAATTTTAAAATTGAGGCACTTTTGCCTATTTTATATCAGGTCATGGATCCGCGCCTGGTTACTAGGCCCATGGATGTACCATGCAAAGCGGAAAAAAAAATGTTCGTTCTCTTACAAAACAAGCTTGTACATGAAGGCTATAGGCCTAATGCTACATCACATGTGCTACATACATGTAGTACATGTAATGTATGAAAATTGTATACACATTTCCCAAATTATGTAAAACAAAATCGTAGGACAAATATTCTTCAGAAAACTTACGATTTGAGACGAAAACAAATACATATTCACATACAGGGCTGTCAAATTTCAGTAGGTCTATTCCAAAGCCAAAAGGCTGAAAATCAGTATTTTGAAAGAAAAATCAGTATTTTCAAATAAAGAGAATAGAACAAATCATAAACTAGAACTTATGAAATTGGTATTTTGTATGAACCTGCAGTATTCTCCTCAAATTTCAGTATGAAATACAGAAAATTTAGTAGCCTACTACTTGGCAGCTACTGCTAGCTCTGTACAGGGGTTTGACTGTACGCATACTTATATGCATGCAATTTGATGTGCAAACTACACACTATAAATTGCTACTCATTCAACATGGCTGCCGCAGACTGGTACGCGAAAAACAACGAATTGGTTCGTAAACTCTTACATTAAATCAAAATTAGCGAGGATTCACATGAACATGTATTTGTAATCGGTGATGTGATATAGAGATTACAATTGAGTATATAAATGAATGCATGGAGAGCTGTTGATTTGATGAAAAAAAAGCAATGTTATTGCGGTGTGCGGATCGTGAATCGGCCTGTCGTCGAAATGACACGTCACGCTCAAAATCGGCTTCGGTGTGTGTTGTTGGCCTGGCCTGGGCCGGCGGAGCCGGGTGAAAAACTTGACTCAACCCGGACAACCATTTTTAGTAGTGCTGCGCTGCAGTGCACCTTTATAGACACAATACACTTGCACGCAATCCTGCGGAAGTTTCAATGGCAATGGAGTGGATATTGAAAGTGACCCAGAAATCATGTTTTTTTTTTTTTTTTTACGAATTGAACACAGTGGATCAGACCTAGGTTGATGTTTGATCTGCCGAGGTTACATTACCCGCCCCCCCCCCCCCCCATCATCCCCACCCTGTGTCCCCTTTCCCTTCCTCTCCTCGTACTAGTACTAGGGCCCTTGTCTAGTCAGGAATAACTGTCTCAGTCGGGGCATTCTTTAATCGAAATTACATTTTTGGACATACCCCCAAAAAGAGGGCGTTGAGAAGAGCCAGATGCAATCTTAGTGGATCCAACGTCCTACAGAGACTGATTTTTCGGTCTACCATACTCCATAGACCCAGCATCTATCATTACCATTTGTACACTATTTCATATATGTTTATTACTATTTTGATGCTTATTTATCATGTTATGTTTGTATTGTAGTATCTACTGTAGAAAAAAAAAATTACAATTACAATTACAAAGTTAGCGTGGATGTTGCCTACTCAACAATTCAGATTCAGAATTCTGGTTATTTCTGTGGGGGCCTCAATCAAACCGCATAATGATTTGACTTTGAGAAGAAAAACAAAATAAAACTAGACCTAGACCTACAGTAGACTTCAGAGTTGAAGACACACTTACTTTGATGTGACAAGTTGACTTTACTTTAATCCAACGATGCTATTATTAGGTTCGTGATCTAGAAGTAGAAGTAGAGTCTAGATTATCTATAGAAACTATAGTCACTATAGTAGTAAATATAGACTAAATGAGAGTTGTAACATTTCCAGCGGCTAAATTTTCAATTTCAAAAGGAATATACTGTATGATGCGGGTGCCTTAAACCGGCCCCCTTGTTTTCTTTTGAATATTTTCATACCAAGATAAACAGGTAAATTGGTAAAATACTGAAATTTCACTCACAGATCAGCAAAATAATGCTCTGTAAAAAAACAATGATAAACTTTCAGAGAAATTGCGCTTCAATTGAAACCGGCTCCTTCCGATAATGTGCTTTATAATCTGATAAGATAAGTACCAACATTTCAACACTATTGCGTCTCGATCATGCTCGTTCCAGTGCAGTGAAAAATTGACATGAAAGTTTTGGTAATCGACGAGAAAATCAGGGAAATACAAACGCCAGTTGAAAAACAGATATTTCGAACGAAAATATGCAATTGTCAAATATGTGCACATTTTATCTCATTTGGCTTCTGAAAATCATGCATATTGTGTACTAATGGTTAAATACACAATATATCGCACATCCAACCTTTGATAACGCGCACTGAGCAGAAATACGCGATGGCCGGTTTGTGAACTAATCACTAGTTGGGAAGACAAGTTTCTAAAATGGACAATAACATGATTTAAGACCATTGGCAAGAAGATTGCTGATGATCACCCTTTTGTCTTCCTAGTACAGTATATTCCCTTATTTTTAGGGGGAGTATGAATGACTAATATTATAATCTTTTCTCTCAGAATGCGTCGGCGGTCATTGATCTGTCGGACGCTTCAGACATCGGCGCTGGACCCGCGCTGGTTCGACGACCACCAGAGCTCGAGGAGGATGGGGGAGCGGAGGGGGTCGGGGGCGAGAGGGATGACGAGACACGAGGGAAACCAGATACTACTCTCATGGATGCTATGAGAAACCAGATGGCAGATACTGTGAGTCAGAGAAAAAAAATGCAAGGGGGCTTGGGGCGATTTTGCCCCCAAAATGCTTAAAAGAGCCCTGAAAAATGTTAAGAGCCCCCAAATACTAGACACAATGTAAAATTGTAGCCAAATTGTCCAATGTGCTCAAAAAGAAGCCGTCGAAAATGTTGAATTAATTTTTTCCCCTGCTGTCAGTACACTCACTCAGAGTTATCAGTTAGCCGTGAAGTCTTTTAATGGATAGGTCACCCTGATGAAAAGGTGGTTTCTATCAAAGCAAAAACATGAAAGAAATTTATTAGTGAACGTTTGATGAAAATCCGTCAAAGGATCAGAAAGTTATGATCTTTTGGAATTTTAATTTTGTGATGTCACGTGTGACGTGCTCTCCCATAGCAGAAAAATAGCAGATACTGTGAGTATATAAACCTACACTGCCATTATTCATTGCACACTCTATCCCAAGATGGACAAAAGCTTGGTGATTTAAAATGGAAAGGAAGGGGGGAAGAGGGGGTGGGGGTGGGGGGGGGGCAATTTGAATGAAGTGAACTTCAGTGTTTTTCTAAAAGCTTTACTTGAAATAAAAGATTTGTACCCAATAATGTTTAAAAATAGAGGTGAAGATTGTGAAAAAATGTTTATGAATCATGGTGACTTTTGACTACTCCATGTAGAATGATGTGTTTTGCCTTTAAGACGGGGTGGCCTATGTGCTAAAGACACTTAAAAAGAAAAAGGTCATGAAAAGGCGTGTCACGATTTGTAGCGATTGCATGTTAGCAGTCAGAATAGGGTTAGATCTTTAATTTCCAGCGACAAGAAGCCAATGATGTTTTCAAGGCTCGTTAATTTATGTAATGATCAAGGCCACATGGTTCTACAGTCATAAAGGTCTCTCGACTAGAAATGAGATGTCAACTTCTTGCACGAATCCAATGATCCTGGCCTTGAGATTCTGCAAGTCACAGAGTGGGAACATCTGATCGGATTGTATCAAATGCTTTGACCTTCCGAATATGAAGCCATACCTGGGGGGAAACCACCTTGCTCCCCTTGACCTTTGACCTTGACTGGCTTGGTTTGATTGGCAGGTGTGGGAAGCCAGCAAGCAGCAGGCGAGGAAAGCCTTTGACATCTACGCCAACATTGACATCCTTAGACCCTACTTTGATGTGGAGCCAAAGGTGGTCGTAGCAAGGTAAGACTCGAGGAAAGCCTTTGACATCTACGCCAACATTGACATCCTTAGACCCTACTTTGATGTGGAGCCAAAGGTGGTCGTAGCAAGGTAAGACTCAAGGAATGCCTTTGACATCTATGGCAACATCGACATCCTTAGACCCTACTTTAATGTGGAGCCAAAGGTGGTCGTAGCAAGGTAAGACAGGAAAAAAAAACATGGGGGCTCTGGACGATTTCACCCCCGAAATGCTTAAAAGAGCCCTGGAAAATGTTAAAAGAGCCCACAAAATTCTCATACACACAATGTAAAATTGTACCCAAAATGGCCAATGTGCTCAAAAAGTGGCCCCCAAAAATGTTGAATTAATTTTTTCCCTGAAGGTAAGACACTATTCTCTGTTAGGGGTGGTGCTCTGAAAACAAGTTTCAGTTTGGAGTTGAAAGTAGGGAGCTCCTTGACCAGGTCAAAACAGGGAAATTGTGTTCATACCATGAACAATGGAAGAAAGTAGCTTTCCTCACAATATCAGAAGAGGAAGCTGACTTCAAGCGGAAACGATAGATTTTGAGTCATCCAACCCTCTGTTGTTCCTTTAATCAGGGCTCCACACTAACCATTTTTTTCTACTGGTCCAACCTGATCATATCGGACCAGTAGATACCCAGTTTTTCAATTTTTTACTGGTCCCAAAAAATAAAGGAAAAACATTAAAAAAAGACTTTTGCAGTCGTTTGGTTATTTCCCCCCCCCAAAAAAAAAACAAAAAAAAAAAAACAGGTGTCTGTTACCATATTTTGACTAGCATGAAAACGATATTTTTATGGTTATGTCGTACCAGTAAATTTGGCTATTACTGAAAAAGTTACTGGCCCAACAATAACCTTTTTGTACTGGTCATGTCATACCAGTAAACCTGGGGCCCATTTCATAAAAAGTTGCTATGATAGCAACTCTTGCTGTAATGTCAACTACTATGACAACAGTGAAAATTCTGCTTCTTGATTGGCTCTTTCAATGAAAGTTGACATTCCAGCAAGAGTTGCTATCATAGCAACTTTTTATGAAATGGGCCCCAGGCTGTTTCTGAAAAAGACAGCGATTTTTACTGGTCTGGGACCGTCGGACCAGCGCTAGTGTCGTGCGCTGCTTTGGTCTAGAGACCGATTACGTATTCAGCATGCATCATGGCTCTCCGCTCTAGATTGTCTGCGGTAATGTGAGCAGTGTGAGCCATGCACTGCTGGCCGCTGTCATGCAGTCAATGACTGTAGTCTAAGGTTGCTGTGGAACGGGGTGTTTCTCACCTAAACAAGGGTAAATTTTCACTTTTCCTGAAAATATTCATGAAGCTATCTATGACTGTGATATTTCAAACATGTTATTGTTTGGGCATACTGCTGATTCAGACCAAGTTCCATGGCTTTTATTAAAGGCCTGCCCTAATAAAAGGAGACACATGAAAGAAACGTGAAGGTTTCACCAAAATCGGTCAAAGGATAAGAAAATTATTTGAATTTAAAAATTTTATTTTGTGACGTCACATGCCAGGTGCTCTCCCATATGTGGTGCGCAATTTTTTTTTGGAAAGTGTCAGTTTTCTCTAAAGGATATATGATTTTTATTTCACCTGTGCATTTGATTTATCATTAGACGCATGTTTAGGTTTCATGAATACAACCCCAGGTGTGTAAATATTCATTTTTAGCAAACATTTTCATGTTGTATCTTGAATTGTTCTTAGAAGAAGTTTGTGCAGTAATTTGACATTTTGCAGTAATAGATTGTCTATGATAGGAAATACTATTTTGCATCTTGTGTAATTTTGATTTAAACTTATTTGCTACCTAGAGAGAATACATTTTGTAGACATCAACAGTGTTTGTATAAATGTTTTTGACATCTGTATAACATAATCTCTCTTTTTTTGTTTGTTTAGATTGCTGTTTTCATTTGTTCCCAGAAAGCTAACTGGCAACCCACAGGTAAGTCTTATTTATAAAAGCAGCCCTTTCAGCCCCCCCCCCCCCCTCATTCTCGCTCAATAAGCCAGTTCATAGATGCAATGTGCACATGAGCAGATTATTGCTGGTAGTACGAATGACCTCGGTTCGATCGTACCTTTCACAGTGTTAAGTGGAAAAGCATTAGATGGTCGACTACATTCCGACCCATTATCATGCAGATACGAGAACACCTATTCAGCTCTTATATTAGCTCTTCTATCACCCAACACAGCTTCATGAGCAAAGCCCAGTTTGAATTCTAGTAGCATTGATTCAGTGGATTGCCCAACCATGGTGTAACTATGAATTGGCTTACAAATTCAATTGAATAAAGTGGATTATTGATAGAAACATACTGAAGACAAAAGTCTTGAGGCTGTCATTCTGTTTACAGTGAAGGAACATGTACACAATTATTTCAAAGAAATAAATCACATGTATATATATATATATATATATATATATGTATATATATATATATATATATATATATATATATGTACATAAAAGGTATCATTTACCCCCCCAAAAACACACACAATATAGTGGTGAGATTAAGAAGTTTAAAATTTACGCTTTGATAAATTTATTCAATTTTTTTATTGTTGATTTGACCACTCTGTTTAAACCCACATGTTTT
>CAVLGW020000467.1:0-13580 GCA_963669155.1 Arbacia lixula
AAATTTTTTACATATACAGAAAGCTTCAACATGCTATATTCTTAGAAATGGTCTTGAATCACACTTTCTTCAATTTACGATCGTGATAGACGATTTCAAATTTTAAGCTTGCAAAAGGGACGGACAATCTTTAAGTTAATGTTCATGATTATTGTACCTTATGGTGTTTATTCTTTCATCAAAGAGCCTCAAAGTAACCAAACATCTGACTGTGTGTCTTACAATGATGAATTTGAAACGAATGAATTCAATATCATGTCATTTCACAAGAGGCGAAAGTGATTGCACACACTGAAATACCATGACAGCATTAATTTACGACATATATTCTTTATTGATTAATCTGTATCATTTTATCGCTGAATTCATTAATAAAACTGTTCATATCCTTTGTAATTTACATAAACATTTCACCCTTTCCCTTAGTATATTTTTCTGGAATACAACATACAACCACCCTGAATCTTCGTTGCCTTTTTACTTGTACATGCATTTTGATAGCGTTGATTACAATATTTGAGGCGATTTGGAGGCGATTTGGGCTTTTTAAAATCCGGCATCCCGTACTGTTCTGGGGTGTGCTTGCTTACCTACCCGTCAATCGCCAATCAGCGCGCGCGGCGTTTGTGCCAATGATGGCCCTTTGCACGCCACTCACTTAGCACGTCGTCAACGCTGCTCAAAGAATTGCCCGTTACTGTTTCCTTTTTTGCAACGTGATTCGATGTGAGTACCCCCCCCCCCCCTCCTTCTCTCTCTCTCCCTCTCTCTCTCTCCCTTTCCCTCTCACTCTCTTTCTCTGCCCCCCTCTCTCTCTCCCTTTCTCTCTCTCTCTCTCTCTCTCTCTCTCTCTCTCTCTCTCTCACTCCCTCTCGCTCTCTTTCTCTGCCCCCCTCTCTCCCTTCCCCCCCCCCTCTCTCTCTCTCTCTCTCTATCTGCCTTTCTCCTTGTCTTTCTCTTCATCTGAATCTCTGTTTTGTTCTCTCTCTTTCTCTTTCTCCCTCTAACTCCCTGTCTCGCTTACACACACACACAATCAGGTGACAGATGCGTGCATTTATGTACAGTGAAATTCATTGAACATTTAGTGCAAGTAAAAATTTGTAGCTGTCTATACGATGGGGGAGCCAACAGCAGGCTGCACTGTTCTTATAACAGGTAGTGCAACCTTCTGGAAGGTCATCAATCCAGTGGCATTAAGTGTTGGTTCAGGTAGACTGTTCCAAATTCTTATTTGCCATTCTTCTTCTTTTCATATCCTATCCGAGGGACAGAACAGCACACCTGACATGCCTGAACAGAGCTAATTTCTCTTCAATATTTGAAAACTATTCTCACAAGTAAATCTGAGATGTCAATTAAAACCACAAACAAAAGGACAATTAGACGAATAACGTGCACTCTTCAGCTAACCTTAGAATCCCAGCCTCAAAACCGATAATTTCCATTCATTTTTTTTTTCGCTGACATACTAATTCCTCTCACCCATTGTTCGGCAATCTGTCAAGTAGCCAATATCACTCCACGCGTGAACCCAATCACCGGCCCTTGCGTCATTCTCTCTATTGATATGACGCTGTCGACACTCACAGACAATTAGTCCGCCTCGTCAAAGACATTAGATCCCAAATCACGTCCCACGACGACAGGAACGTGCACATAGCCGGCCGCAGTTTTGCCGTTGTCGTTGCCGCTTGCCAAAATGACAACCATATTTCGGACCCCACCGTCTCGTGGTCATGCTGGGTTTCCGTTTCGGCGACACGGTGCAGCAGCTTGCTATAAAAAAATCGCTACAATGTAGCGTTTGTTGTGCTTTCTCGCGGCGGGAAATCATTAAAAATTAATTATCGGCGACAAATGGAAGCGGCAAATTGTTCCCATGTGAACGTGACTTAATGCTGCGCTGGATTTGAATATCCATAACTATCACATGTTAAGAGTATAAAATGTTAAGCAAAGCAATGCTAATGTTATCACTACATTGTTGCCATGTGTTGAAAGTGTTTAAACCTTCCAGTTGGCATGGTTGGCAATGTTCTGAAAATGTTGAAATTCTCAAATTGGCACAATTATTGTTCTGAATTCATAGCAGTGACGTGAATTCATTCAACTAATTCATAGCAGTGACGTTAGGTGGAATGCCGCCCCCGTCATTTTAAAGTATTACCAACCGCTTTCCATGTTCAACACACCCCCACTCCCCATTCCACCCCATCCCTCTCGTCATTTTGGAGTGCTCGACCCCCCCCCCCCCCACCCACCCACCACCGCACAGCTCTCTGCGCATCCCTCTTCTTCAAAATCCGTCTTGCTAGATAATGTACACTAAATCATCCCGATCTGTTCCTAAAACTCGTAACTCACTTACGCAGAAAGCCTTTCTCCCTACGCCTTAAATCATTCCTAACCAGCAACGCGGCGTTAAATCATCCTCCAACCGCATAGTCATTTTTTCATTGAAATATCCATTCCTTTCCCCCGTTCCTCTTCATTTAAGAGAGGATGGATTTTTCAGGCTACGCCATCCTGATGCTCTTGGTACGGTAGGCAGTGGATTTTTTTATGTTGGTTTCAGTCTGCTTATTTTACGGCCCGAGTTTGTTTTTATCTTGTTTACGATTGAAACAATAAAAACTGGATTAAAAGAAGAGCGTCCGAAGTGTACACAATGGTCAAACTAGGCCATAAAATCGCCAGCTCTGCGGTATACGCGTGCTGGCTCGCTGAAGCGTCCCGTAAATTGAGCTTGATCCGACATAGAATTTGAGAGGAATATGCCGCGTCGTCCAGACGTTGTGCTCACTTTATGCCGCGTATACACACGAGCGGCTTACCGCTGACACATGCCGCTCGCCGCTTGCCGCTTGTACTTCTTTGCTGTTGCGATCTCATCGCGGCAAAGCAAGAAACTCCCTCCTAGTAGCGATCTTTAAAGACAGAGTGGCCCACTTGGAGTGGCCACTCGCTAGGAATCAGCAGTATAATATCTTATATCGTATGAAACGAACCTTTTCAGAAGAAGTGAACAAATATCCTTGTTCATGTATAATTCCTAATCGTATTGCCTCTGTCAGTGCGCGATGCGTCGAGCCCCCCCCCCCCCCCCCCCCCCACCCATCTCTAAAATAACTTAAATCGTCGCAGGTCATCGCAGGTGAGTGAAGGCGAAAGACCTCCAATCAGAAAAAAAAATAAAACAATGAGCACCAAACTATACCATTTCTAGACTCCTAATTTTTCCAATGGACAGACAGATATGGTGAAACGTGACTGGCCTAAGTGGCGATGAAATCCCAATTTACCATTGAGGAGGCTCTCTCTTCGCTTGGTTGCTTTAATGGGCCTCATAAAGGACGCGAAATCTACGATACCAGGGTGAAAAAAACGAGTCGCGGAAACCTTTCGGCTTTCTCGGACCGAGGCACTCGTGTCGGTCAGTTGCAGTACAATGGATCACAGCACAGCGAACGATGTAGTACCACACTTTTAGCTACTCTGAGTTAGTAGAAGCTGAGCCGCATACATCTTTGGTTGGAGTGAGCATCGCAAACCACACGTGTCCTAGTATTAATCTACTTTAGTGGCAATATTCTTACGTGTTCGTCAGCTTCCAAAGATTGTAAGACGGGAGCGATTGACGATGTGGATTTTTTTGTGGTGGTGATGATGAAAACTATGCAATAACTATTCGAGAGTACTTGTCGCGTGGGGAATACTTCTCTAAGCGCCAGGGAAGGGACACGGAATAGTTTTACTCCTTCTGGTAGCTTACAACTTAATATGCTCATACTGACTGTCGCGTAAAAAGGATACACTTGTCACATGAATTTTACTCCAGATACGTCGATATAGACATTGATGACGTTTATTTGTGATTGTCATTCTTTTAGCGGGTCATCTTCATGACAGAGATAGTGAACTGTTGAATGTGAGTTTATCCTTAAAGATAATCTCGTCTTTACACGCCACAGTTACATTTTCACGCTAGTTATACGTACGAATACAATAGAAATGCATTTTCTCTGGTGCGGAAGGATTTAATAGACGGGCAGATGATCCCCGTGGTATTCTACCTGCCATGATCCCGTGGTTACAGGATGGAAACTCTTGCTACTGGCGTTCTCGCGTATCCTCCCACCCACCTCTCTCCGCACGCCTCCTCCTTCAAGACGACACACGCCTCGGCATTACGTCATAAACACCGAAAATGATCGGCACCATCTCAGCCCGAACCCCGTCCGAGTTGCGCCGAAAACGGTCGTCACAATCAGCGTCGACCCCGTCCTCTCTTTGCCCTCGTACTAGAAGCATACGGTCTGACTGACTGTCTTGACTTTGTGCCAATTCAAAAGATTTGTGTCCTTCGGCATCACTCGTCACCATTCGCAACTTTATTGTTCGTGATCTTGGACATCCATAATCAAGAACCCCCTAGGCCAATTTGAAGCGTGCTGTTACAAGTGCTACAAGCAGAAATCGTCCCATAACTTTGCGGTTCCGCCTCGCCAACATACAGCATGACTTCATTGGTTTATCGCGTGGTGAACCGCATGTTAAACTTGGTATGTTCTGCGGGTTTTAAAGCGTGATTTTATCATTTAACCTTATTTTCACCAGCATCGAACCCAAATCTACGCCAAGAGACTTCAATGATTAAACTTGGACTCGGGAGACAAATGAAGTAGCACGTAGCTGGCCTTCGAATGCCAAACTCATTACAGATAATCTACATTGCTCTAGTAGCCTCACTATCCTGTTTGACATGCATAAACAGTGACCTGCCAAACATTTTTGCACACATACTTGTCTTCTTTGATAAAGAAACGTAGGGAGATAAAACCGCAACATCACTGCTCGATCGTCAACCTTCCTTCGCACATGTCTTCTTTGTTTTCCGAAACGACTTTGCCATATTTTGACGAGGAATCTGTTGAGGTGATTTCGCGTTCGGTTGTCAGAAGATCTCAAGAAACCTGGAGCAGATTTGTGTCGTTGTAACGTATACCTAATGTGATTACAAGCCAGAAAATTAATTCGCACGTCGTTATAGAGATACAAGATCCACGGGCAAGGTCGACGAGTTATCTTTCTCGTTGTACGTTACTCTATGAATTTTTGTACCGAACCTCGCAGTTACGCTCTGCATGCCATTATCGGAACCAAATACGCGTAACGGTCGTCATTCATTAAACAAGACTGAATACCTCTCCCAGCGGAACCAGACAGACAAAGGAGAACTCATCCTCCGTGTTATCTATCATCCTTCACTAACTCGAGCTCTCATATTTCTGGAAATAACAAGAGAAGACGTGTTTTCCCCCTTTCGCGCGATTACGAACAGATTCCTGTAGGGTGTATATCAATAGATTTTTGCGCAGAGGGTAATCCTATAACTTAGACTAAAAATATACCGAGCAGTCGAGAGTTGTTTTCTTGAGGATCTTTCTTTGGGGTAGGATTATTATTATAATGGAGTGGACACGGATCTCAGTGGGGTTCATTATCTTCCTGGTTCTACCCCCGTATATCATTGGACTGTGGTGGTAAGTTGGTATCTATTTTCGAATGTTATTTGATGGTTATTAACTCGTTAACCCTCTGTTTACCAGACAAAATGATGCTCTATGGGATGGGATGTATTGATAATTTGTGTTTAAAAATAATCCACAAGTGGCACGCTAAATGTTCATCGCCAATGTTGCATTTTTGCACAAGTAATACATACATTAACCTTTCATCACCAGCATGACCAGGCCTTGCAAACTTCATTGGCTTACTACACATCTTCATGCCAATGGTAATGAGAGAGTTAACCCTTATATTACCAGTACATCTTCGTGTCAAGGGTAATGGGAGAGTTAACCATTACTTTACCGGGCCTTGCAAACTTCGTTGGCTTACTACACATCTTCATGTCAATGGTAATGAGAGAGTTCACCCTTATGTCACCAGGCCTTGAAAACTTAATTGCCTTACTACACATCTTGATGCCAATGGTAATGAGAGTTAGTACTTTCATTAGCAGGCTTTGAAAACCCATTGGCTTACGACACATCTTCATGCCAATGGTAATGAGAGAGTTAACCCTTTCATTACCAGGCCTTGACAGCCCTAATGGCTTACAACGTATCTTCATGCCAATGGAAATGAGACAGTTAACCCTTATGTCACCAGGCCTTGAAAACTTAATTGCCTTACTACACATCTTGATGCCAATGGTAATGAGAGAGTTAACCCTTTCATTACCGGGCCTTGAAAGCCCTAATGGCTTACTACACATCTTAATGCCAATTGTAATGAGAGTGTTAACCCTTACATTCTCAGGCCTTGAAAACCCTATGGGCTTAATACTCATCTTCATGCCAATGGCAATGAGAGTTAACCCTTTCATTACTAAGCCTTGAAAACTTTGTTAGCTTACTACACATCATTATGCCAATGGTAATGAGAGAGTTAACTCTTATATTACCAGGCTTTGCAAACTTTACTACACATCTTCATGCCAATGGTAATGAGAGAGTTAACCCTGACATTACCAGGCCTTGAAGGTTCCATTGGCTTACTACACATCTTCATGCCAATGGTAATGAGAGAGATAAATATCTCGAGCAAGCACAGAGGCTTATGGTCATTAAACATCGTATCGCAATCACATTGTAGATGTCTTCTAAGGAGGTAAGCGATAAAGAACTTGCTTGAAATAAGCAATGTAAGGCCAAACTTTAAGTAACTAAGTATACAACAATTACAAAAGACTATTTGTAGTTATATATCAAGGGCAATATATAACGAATTGATTGAATACTAATCTAGACAGCCGACAGTCACAGAAGAAGCCACGTATGTTTTGTGATCCATCATCATTCCACATGAAAAAGTGACAGAGTTATTGATTCGGAAGGTTAAGGAAAACAATGCACGTAATGTGAAATTGTAGATAGCTAAACAATTTTAATGATAAGGTAACTCAAAAGAATCACCACAAACCTATGTGATCAGTTGCTAGTAAAGGTACGGAACGTGAAGTTTTAAACTAGGCACTGATAAGGAGAGCATCACATTTCCTCAGCACTTTTTCATCAATAATCCAATGATCTACATGTAAAATAACATGGTTTAACTAGCGAAAACACACCGTTTCGAATTCCATCGATTTCTTATAAACCCTTTGTGTGTAAGACCAACTCCGCTCTATGGGAGTTGTGTGCAATTCTTGGGCCAAATCAACTAGCACCGAAATTCTCTCATTGCCATTGGCCTGAAGATGTGTAGTAACCCATTGGGGTTTTCAAGGCCTGGTATTGTAAGGGTTAACTCTTTCATTAACATTGGCATGAAGATGTGTAGTAAGTCAATGGGGTTTTCAAGGCCTGGTAATGTAAGGGTTAACTATCTCATTACCATTGGCATGAAGATGTGTAGTAAGTCAATTGGGTTTTCAAGACCTGGTAATGTTAGGAGAGAAAGCCAACGGGGCTTTGAAAGTAATGTTAAGGCTAACTCTCTCAATACTATTGGTATGAAGATGTGTAGTAGGCCAATGTGTTTTTCAAGGCCTGGTTATATAAGGGTTAACCTTCTTAATTAACATTGGCATGAAGATGTGTAGATAGCCGTTCGGGTTTTCGAGGCCCGGTAATGTAAGGTCTAACTCTCTCTCATTACTCATGTTACTAGTGGCATGAAGATGTGTAGTAAGCCAATGTTGTTGTTTTTTAATGCCCTATACTGCTTATGTCTAACTCTCTCATTACCATTGTCGTGAAGATGTGTAGTAAGCCAATGGCATTTTCAAGGCTCGGTAATGTAAGGGTGAACTCTCTCATTACGATTGGCATGAAGATGTGTATTAAGCCAATGGGTGTTTTAAGGCCTGGAAATGTAAGGGTTAAACGTTGTTCATCTCACTCTCTGATCTTGTTTAGAGTTTGATTTACGCAGAGTGCACTTTGGCAAACACGACATATGGAAGAGATCACGTGAAGTCGGATGGATGACATGGAGCCAACTTTTGAGACCTGATTTGATTTGGTCCAATTTGGTCTGGTTTATTGTGCCCAATTTGTCAGCCCTGCGGCTAAAAAAAATATTACGTTTAGTTTACGCACTTCGAGAAAAATCCATCTTACAAATAGTTGGGTGTGAAAAACAACAGATATGCAAGAGTAGCAACGCTGGAAAAGAGCCTAATAAACGAGGTAAGGTTTAGCATCATTTCCATCAGCTCATAGAGGAAGTGAACCGAATTTGCCTTGATTCGGACCAAAAGCAGAGCAGCGGATTCTAAGCGAAAGTTATAGGGGAGCGACGCATATCTCAACTACATGTAATTAATGTTTTCTTAAAAACTTAAATCTGTTGATTTGGATTGAAACCATAATAGAAGGGAAGACGCACAATCGAACTATGTATTGTTATCCTCACTGATCTTTAAGACTGAAATCATTAACCACGAAAGCCTTAATTGGCAACACCATCGAACAAATAAAATTCGTTCATATACCTGCATGCATATGACGAAGATAGCCTACCAGTGCATCAACGGCAGGCCAATGAAACTGCTCGATTTAGGTATAAGTGACTGAGGTGTGATAAAGAAAAGCGCTTTCTTGCAATCCATCTTCCCATCAAAGTCTCGTTCGTCTGCACATGTGATATTTGTTCCCTATATCGCAATTATTTGTTGTATACAAACGAGCTTGTCGAAAGAGGTTTCGTTCTTCATCTCAGTTAGTTACACCTCCATTTTTCTGTTACCATAGTTACCGTTGTGGACGACATAACCGACTGGATAAATATTCAAATATGTATAAATAGATGTTACGATTAGATAGATAAACGCAAAAAGAGATATGTAAGTATATACACAAATGCACAAATAGATATGTTAATAGATGCATAGATGCACAAATAGATATGTTAATAGACAAGTGCACAAATAAACACAACAAAAAAGTAAGCCCCCCTAAGCAAAATAACATAACTTTTTACCGCAGAGGTTTTGAGCAACATAATTTGGCAGGATTGTACTTCCATGTGGAAATCACATTAATCCACTCAGTCATGCATGAGTGAGCACACATTAAAGGCAAAAATTGTCACAATATACAGTGTATACATATATACTAATATCCCCTTCGATTTAACACCCTTGAACTGTGGTTATATTTGATACCAGAAGTGTTTTACGTATAACACCAAGTGTGTTGAATTTTATACAGAATGTATCAACTCCAAGAAAGGGTGTCAATTTGATTATGTATCAGTGTTAAATCAAGATGTATGAGCATAGCTATGTTTCATAAGTCCTTGGTCAAATCTACTATCAGTGGGTGTTAAATCCAACATTATTTTTATCAGGTGAAAAAGAATAGTTCTTACACCTGACATTTTACTCTATTGGTATCTTTACACTACGATGACACAAACTGCTGTTACACTGTGTATCGTCTTAGTAGGAGTGTCTGGTACAAGGGATGTGGGGAGAACAGGGAGGGGGCGTGGGGTGATGGCTGCTGGCTACTGGCTATAAGCCCCCAACCACGTGCCCCAAAGTGCCACCTCATGCTCCTAAGTCCTTGTGCTTTAGTGACGTAACGAGATCTCAAAGGGCCATAACAAAACGCTGGCAATGAACACTACAAATAGGGACGAGAAATATTACATTCTGAAAAGAAAGTGAGAAGAGGGTGGGGCATGGAGGAGGGGGAGGGGAGCGGAGCAAGGTAAGACGCATTCCATTTCATTTCAAGTTTTAGGGGGCGATGATTTTCAAAGCTAATCAGTCCTCTCGGGCATTTATTTTCCATTATAATATGATCCAGCCAAACGCCCGCCCTGCGCTACCCGACAACGCAAAAACGAAAAGCGGGAAGGGGAGGAGAAAGAAAAAAAACACATTCGATTTACGTTTTTCGCGCGCGGGAAGTTCAAGTTCACAAATTCCCAGTGCGTGTCGTCTGTCTACGCGTATCGTCTGCCCCTTTGGGATCGTACAGGGTTAAACGCGCTAAAACAGGTTAACCGTGTATAGGTTACGCCTTGCCCGAGGTAGTTTGTCAACTCGCGACAAAAGTGAGACCCTGATCTATGACGAACCAGAGTTGGCATTTTGCTAATAGTTTTCGAACAGTAAGGTATCGTTTTCATGTTCGCCCCTTTCTTTCCAGCCCAACGAGTCCTTTTCTTTTTCTTCGCCGCCCGTTCTTTGTCAGGGATTTGAGCACCACTTGGGGCGTGTGGGGGTAATTGAGAAAAAAATGTGCCCCTCGTATTTTGTCGGCCGTTTTGCATTGATGGAGGTGTCGGCATCCCCAAGATGCAATCGAAATTAGCCCTCGTGTTTTCTGTGTCGACATCCTAGAGGTCATGCGAGGTGATCGGCGCAAGTTAGGCCTACAAAACGGTCATCCAAAGGCTAGTCACAAACTTACAAGGAGTAGCCTGATGCCGTTGCTAATGAGAGCTTTTCCCGTAGATACGTGAGATGGAGAAAAGCAAATCGCAATTGTTGTAGTAGTACCGCTTAAGTTACAAAAGCTGAATATATATTCTCTTCAAGAGCCAAGAAATGTAAATGGGTATGCAATCGTGATATCGATAATAATGAATTAACTAATAAGTTATGGAAATAAAAAAAAAAGTTTTGGTGCTTAACATATTAATAACATACAACATCTTGAATCTCCTCTTAAAGAGCCAAGAAATATAAATGAATATACAATTGTGATATTCATAATACATAAATGATTAAGTTTTGATAATGAACAAACACATTTATATGCCAACTGTTAGATCATTTCTCTAGTTGTTACATTCTTCTCAAAGTTCCATTCATCTGCTAGAGCACTCACCATGTCCATCCGCATTTGATAGAGATAATTTTTTTCTGATTTGAACTTTCGCTTGAGCTACTGCAGTGTCTCAATTAGTTGGATGATGTTGTCAGGGATATTTCTTGAAAGTTTGTAACGATATATGACTATGTAGACAATAGCCCGTATTCTGAACAGATTTCTATAAACGCAAACAGTATAGTAAGTCTGGACCAAATTTATCGGACGCCAAATGTAAGAACGTGGAACATTATAAGTGATTCAATAAAATTGTTTTTTTTTCCTTGGAAGAACTCTGGTATATTGAGTTTATCCACACGATGATTACAGCGAAATCACCCACTATTGTGATTCTGTGATGTTAAAAAATATGTTGTGACTGCATCAGATGATTTATTTTGCACACCATAATGTTAGTCTTCGTTTAGTACTCGGTCTAACTTTAACCTTCATTGTGAATACGGGTCAATAGAATAACACATACATGACATGTATATCTCCAAAATCGATTTGCATTTTAGAATAAGCTGGGTTTGAGACGTAAACTATAAAGGAGTTTGTTCTTTTGTGTTGTTGCTATTTTAACTCTTAGCCGCTTTCAGTTTCATATTTCACACACTGAACGTGTTGTCCACGTATTTGTGGTTCTGGCAATGATTTATAAATTTGATGTTGACTACAAAACTCAGACAATAACTGTAAGTTATACCATGTAAAACACGCCGATCTTTTTTTTTTTACTTCATACACGTATACTTACAGTCATATTTGATTAACTGAAAAGATTAGAGCTATACGGTACCCGACTATACTATAACATAACGGATATCAATCCAGTCAGTTAACCTATCATCACGTAGCTATATCAATTAATCATTTCCCCTTTCCCAACTCAGGCTAAGGAATGCAGAGATTTATGAGGGCATGTTTGTTTAATAATGTCTCCGGTCTATGAAGGTTTTCTTGAGAAATACGACGCCTTTCTTGCGAATCTGTCATATGTAATGCGCTGGTTTGCAGGCGAGACGCTAAACACGGTATTGACTTTCAATTTCGCAGGGAATAGAAGGCAGAACGTGAATTTAGTTTTGTTGTCTTCATAGAATCCTCAGCGGATTAACAGGAAAAGGTGATCCGTCATTGTTTTAATCCTCCATACTGCTGCTCTGTGGGATTGGTGTATATTACGTTGTATGTGAATCATCAATGGCGCATAAAAGAGTTCAAATTCTTTGTGTTCCCTAATTTACCATGTGTCTCAAAAAACTATACACTTTTGAAATTGCTGCCGAATAAAAAATATTTGATTCTGGGGATAATGATTTACATGCATGGATAGCTTAACTTTCATTTGACACCAACACATCCAAAAATATTTCTTACTTGAATGAACACTGCTCGCTTTTATAAAGGGTATGAAAATTAGGCTGCGCAGGAATTAGCCTTCCAATTTTGCGAGAGGTTGAATATTGAATATTTCATTCAATATTCAATATTCATTATTCAAATACATTTGTTTGAAAACGAACAGGAATGTCTCAGCTACTGGCTGCCTATTCTTCAGGTCATCCATTGACCTAAAGAATAAATTACCAGCATCTTTGAATTTATTTTTTTCTACAGCCCATATGAATAATCAATTGAATATTCAACATTCAACCTCTCGCAAAATTGGAAGGTTAATTCCGGCGCAGCCTAATTTTCACACCATTTACAAAAATAGTGCCATTCTCATTGGGCTTAAAAAATCGCGAAGATAGGGTGAAAGTTGCCTAGCAACCGTACCAAAAGCCAAATGGTCCTATTGTCCTGGTCCCCTAACTTCTCGATTTTTCTAACTTCGCGATTTCTTAAAGCCCAATGAGAATGACACTACCGAGTAGTGCTCATCCAAGCATGAATTATTTTCAAAAGTTTGCATGTCAGATGAATGTTGAGACAATAAGCTATCCATACATGCAAATCATTCTCCCCAGGATTAAATATTTTTTATTTGGCAGCCATTTCAAAAGTGCAACGGGTTTTTTTTAGACACACGGTATTTCGCTTGAGATTAGTACTGCAAATGAACGCCACAGAAATGACAGAGCAGCGTTTCGTTCTGTCGTGGAAGGATACAACGTTTGAGCCTTAACTCTTTATGTGTCATGTGTATAATTGTTCATAAATAATGTACACAAATCCAATAGAGTGTCGTATGCGACACACAATGGGTTAAATGGCTTGCTTCATGTATGGATGAGTACCATATGACGTCCGCTAAGCGAGCTGGAACAATCGGCTGTTTTTAAAACATTTACTAAACACGAACGAAAGAGACGGCTGATCTACATTCGTTGTAGAGTGCGAGATGGTACTTGATTCGTTTTTTTCTATGATAGTATGACTTATTTTTGTTGGTTTATTTGCTTGTTTCTAAGTATTCATATCGTTTTGGAATCATCACGGGGTAGTAAATTACTGAAAGAGTCCACAATTATGAACATTGTTCAACCGAGCTCAATTTGATCAAGCCGATTGGAATTATGGTTATAGGATAAGGGGGGGGGGGGGGGGGGTAAAGAGAAAGATGCTGTGATGGTGACGAGTGTTTATGTGTAAAAACAGAAAGAGACGGAAGAAGGAAAGAAAGCCAAAGGCTTGTTTCACAGGATGGATAAGTAGCAGCTAGGAGAGAATAAGAAATTAGGGAATAGTTTAAGAGGCAGAGAAAAGAGGAGGAGGAGGTGGAGAAGAATGGAA
>CAVLGW020000468.1:0-2500 GCA_963669155.1 Arbacia lixula
GAGAGCAGGACCAAGATAAGGAAGCGCGCATCGAATCTCTGTTTGCAAATATGCATGAGAGGTGATTGTGCGAAAGACGAAAACATATCAATTTTCAAAAAATAAACAAAAAATGTCCCCAGTATGAGTTATGGGGAGGGAGAAACATTGAACGAGAAACAGTGATAGACAATACTAGTATGGAATTAGAGAGGGAAAGACAGACAGAGAGAGAGAGAGAGACAGACAGAGAGAGACAGACGGAAAGACAGAGAGAGACAGAGAACAGGGACAGTTACAGAGAGAGAGAAAGACGTGATTTTATTTCTCATACAATCATAAAGATATCATGCTTATCAATCAAAAGGCATGTTTGCATTGTTTTCTAGGGCAAGGTCTACTATCAATTAAACATCATTAAAAAATGGAAGTATTTGATGGCATGTAAATCATTGATGAACTCACCCTCGCAGTCAGGTAGTTGAGAAATATCTCCATTGATATCACATGTAACCACTGTATCTCCCTTCAGCGTGTATTCCTCCATACATGACAACTCACAGCTGGCGCCATACGCTAACGAACCACCCACGTGACAACCATCATCAACCAATAGGAGAGCAGGACCAAGATCAGGAAGCGCGCACTGAATCTCTGTTTGCAAGCATTCATGGAAGGCGAATACGACAGTGATGAGAGGCGATTGTACGAAAGATAAAAATAATCGATCAGTCAAAAATGAACAATATTTTCCCCAGTAGGAGTTACGAGGAGGGAGAAAGATTGAACGAGATATAATGATAGAAACTACTGGGGAATTATTTATTTATTTATTTCCATTTTTATTTAAGCAGAGTGGCCTCTTCAGTTATAACACCTCTGTCACTGAGGACCCTGACGGATACAAAAAAAAATAGATTTTAGTGCATAACCACAATGATAATAGACGAATACAAAACATATCAATATTTTAACCAATTCACTGAATACGACAAAACACAGTAAAATCAATAGTAACATCAACAACTTCATAATCATGTAATGAAGATTGCAGCCTATATGATAAACATGATAATGTAGAGAGAGAATTAGAGAAAGAGAGAGAGAGGGGGGGGGGGTAAACAACGATAGATTTAGTGAGAGAGAGAGAAAGAGATGAAGGATTAAACAATAAGATAGTTAAGAAAAGAAAAATGGATGAAGATATAGTCGGAAACAGCAAGGTAGTTACGGGAATAGAGAGTGAATGGGGGGGGGGGGCAATACAGGCATAGAGGCAGAGAAACAGATACACACACACACATAAACACACACACAGACACACACACACACAAACAAACAAACACATACACACAACACACACACACACACACACACACACACAAACGCGCGCGCGCGAGCACACAGTCACCCAGACAATACAGACACACTCACACAACATGACATAATTGGATACATGTACTTATTTTGTTGTTACCTTTGCAATCGGGCAGTGCTTCGGAGAACTGTCCGTCGGTTCCACACGTCAAGTACAAGGCGCCCGTGACAGTGAACCCATCCTCACACCGAAAGTTACATATGTCACCTTCCGTCACCACGCCACCCCCCGTGCATGACTCGTTGACTTCTATCAGATGGACGGGTAACTCGGGAACAACACACGTTGCTGGGAAATTAAAGACAAATAAAAAAAAATGATTATATCATATTTGTTTTGCTGCAACTCCTCCTATACAAAAATAAGATAGAGATCACATCATCGATTGTCTCTCCGCAAAAACATTCAATTGTTTAAATATTTGTTTTATCGGGGACTCATGAACGAAAATAGGCAAGAGAAGTGAAGCCTTGGTTAGTGATTCCTTAATAAGCCCAAGAATGTTTAAGCACATGGACTGCAAGCAGCCATTTAATAATATGCAGATTCATTGTACTCTGCTTCTGGTCACAAAAGAACGCTTTACAAAGATTTTCTTTTTGATCTCCCATGTTCGAAGCCGCCGATTCCCTGGATGATTTTTGCCTGGATATGACGTATAAACAAAATCGGATGCGCAGAAGAATTTGGGGAAATATCCTCACCCCATATGCTTGCGCAGTTGTGACATGTAATACCTACGAGGCATTTATAAAGATTCAATCGAGGAATATTGTTACAATATGGCAAAAAGGCTCTAAACTTGATATCAAGTTGCAGTACAAAAGTCTTCATTTCACAATGTTCCGCATTATATATCCATTAAAAAATTGCATGAAACGTTACTTTCAGATATTTTCCTTTCGGATAAGTAACATGAAAACGTGCCTAGCAGCGCCCAAGCTTGTATTTTCATCTCAAATGTATCAAATTTTATATTCGCTTGTCCTGATTAACTACATAACAATTAAGCACTTCGTGACAAAATTCAGCAGCGAAAGCTGAAATGTATGCATGTATAGGAATGTGTATGACCTATTATATTGTACTAGATTTTAGAATTCTCTACATGTAGCGTTAAACAAATAGACTAGTGGTAAGCTG
>CAVLGW020000468.1:7500-13572 GCA_963669155.1 Arbacia lixula
GTTGCTTTTAAGAAGGAAAATGAACATTCTTACTGAAATTATCATGTTAATTTTCCATACCTTTGGCCTTTACGTCACCAATGGGTAACCTATACCTTACAAACCGTGCTTTTTTATGTTTCCCTCCTTAATAATTTGTACAATTCATTTTGTTTGCCAGTTCAAGATGAACTGTCCTTGGTAACTCCTTGCATTCAACTGCATATCATTGTTGAAGATTATTGTGGAAAAATAAATCAAATCAAATCAAATCAAATCAAATTGACCTGGGGCCATTTTCTACCTGCAATAATCTGCTCATGCGCAAATTGCAGTTACGAAGTGGCCTGTCCCTACGCTGCAGATTGATTTTTTTTCTGCGTTTATTATTCCATGATCAAAATGATTGTTTATTCGAGCACGCCCTCAATTTCTTAACTTTCCCCTGAGAAACTGTGTAAATCTAACAGATGTATTGTCCACAACGAGGTCTCAATTGGCTCAGAGAGAAAAGTGAATCGAATGTTCTGTACCCGCGACCCATGCATTGTGTACTTCGCATGCGTTGCCGCAGACAGGGAAGTGTTATAGGAAGGAGTAGAAACTCGAGCATAATACATTCAAACATCTGTATGGGTTCTAAAGCGTGCTCATGAATGTCAAAAGAATTCTATAATCATGACAATGCTTTGATGTTCCATGTGCCGAGCCGACATTTAGCTGATGCCAACTTGAAAAGAAATTTCTTTAATTTCCCATTTGTCTGTAGACGTTTTGTTTTTGACAAATTCGTTTGCAAACTATAAGGAAGTTAACGGCAGAAAATGACAGATCCTAATACTCTGCTTTTGTTTCGAAAAGTATTGAGGAACCATTAAAAATCGGACATATAAGCTATTTATATTACATGTAATTACAAAATTGACCAATTTCTTCACTTTCCGACAACTTGTGCATTTGGGAGATTCAACCACCCTCAAAATGATATATTAAGCTGTGTGTTATCATTAAGGGCGTTTGTGTGTGTTTGCGTGAAGCAGAGATATTTTACTTGAAAAACTTTTTTATTTGTGTTTGCTGATACCTGTTGTGCTCATGGAAGTATTAATGTCATTAACAGAACGGGACAAGCGAAATGAGACTGTACATTTCTTTTGTTCTCTCTGAGAAACCGTTGCCACACAATCATGTTCATAATTGTTCAAACACCTGAAGAGCACCTGTTGAGAACACCATAACTTTTCAGCGGCTTGGCACATGGGTTCAAAGAAAGAAAGTTGCTTCCTATCGTTCCATAACACACCCCTGGTGCAGACGACAGGCAGGGATTGTTTGTCCGAGGTTGCGGCCGTGTGCAAAATTAAAGGTCTTGTGCATACATGTCGAAAACGGTCTATTGCGCCATGGACAGGGTGTGGGGAAAGCCCAAGAAACGAGCAGTGTCGCAATCCACAAAAGAGAAAAGGACATGTTAGCCTTTCAGGCATTTCTGATGACATAAGCAGGTTTATTTCTTGATTTCTGTATATGTGAAACGTACAAATGATAACAAATTAATGCATTGTATTCTTAAGACTCGGAGTGTCGATGAAAAAAAACCAATCAAAATTATACGACCTGAATCTATCTCATTAAAATTACAGGCCGTTCATAATACCTCACAAGGCCCTGTAAGAATACAACATTATGACACATCAGGTTGGATTTGCTTCTTTTGTGGCGCAATAGTTCCTTAGCACTTAAATCAAATTTTACAGACTTTACCAAATCGTATTTTACAGAATCAGTTAAAATTCTTATTTGTCAATTCCGTGACGTTTGACTTGAAAGATTTGGATGAAAAACATGACAAGCCTGATTTGTTTATTTCTATCGGTCTGCTCTCCTTTAACGTGTTTAATAAATTGCTTGGATCATTTTGTGCTATAAAATTATCAGCAATTATTTTGCGGGTATTGATGAGCCTTTTTTTATGGTACACTCTAAAAACAAAATGTTCGTTTTAGCACCATTTTGACACATAAAAGGTTCTTGCCAGCACCGTTTCAGACAATATGATGCTGATAAGAACCTTTCTTACGTCAAACTGGTGCTCGTAAGCACCACAAATGGTGCCGCTATTGTGACAAGATTGAGCACCTTTTGCGAACTTCTTTTTTTTTTCTCAAAGTGTATCGTCAACGGTTCCGTGTTTCTTTTTTGTTCACAGTAAGACAAATAGTACGCACAATTTCATTTAAAAAAAGAATGAGATAAAAATGGCTGACTTATTTTTGTATCGAACTAAGAAGTAGAAGTAAAAAAAGATGCTAATAACTTTTAAAAGAATTAAATAATACTACTTAACCTCTTTTGTTTTATCCAACTGAGAAGTGAAAGTAAGAAATGAGATGTTGATGGCTTGCTGATATATTGTTATGTCTTGACTTAAGCATTTTCCCTCACACGACTTCAGATTCAATTCAACACTTCAAATGAGATATGACGCGTTGGTTTCCCTTGATCAATGCTCCTTTCATGGCGGAAACAAGCTTCGATTTACCACCATCATTCATCATGTTCATAACTATGCATCGACAATAAATTGTCGTGAAATAGGAAGCGAAACTCCCGCAGGAGGGAAAGTGCTAATGTTCCCACAATTCACTGTCACAACATATTAGAGAGTATATGCTCACAGCGTTCAAGCACCTCATCACATGAACACCCTGTCAAGTCTGTTGCGGTCATTACAGAATTTTTACAAGAGTAATACATGCAAACCCCATAAACCAGAGCCCCGTTGCATAAATCTGACCATTAATTGTAACTCTGGCGTCAGTGGTGTTTACCATTTCGTAACAGCGCTCAACAGCCAATCAAATTCAAAGACAGTGTGTCGGGAACACAAAGGGTTAAATGTAATTCGAGTACTCACCATCCTCTGCGTCCACGCCGGAAAAAGATGACAGAAACAGCAAAACCGACAATGCAATGATCCGATTTGAATCCATTTGAGAAAAACTATTCTTGGAATACGAAAGAAATCAGTTTTGAAAGTCGCCCGTCAACTCGTTGTAATATGGACTTGCGTGATCGAAACCTAATGTATAAGTGTTCTCGTGTGCTTCCTCGTGCGTTTCACGCCTTAAATGGCAACGAACCAATATGAGTTTCTTAAAAACATCTTTTTTTTTCAATTGAGACACTTGTAGACATCGTTGGAGCTTTTAAGGGCGCCATGCGCACAGAAAGAGAGAAAGGAAACAAAACATCGCTGTTGTGTTCACTGACTCAATGAAAACACGAGCTACTTTGTTGCATCTAGCCTTGCGTTCTCACGAAGTTTCTTCTTCATAAACATGAGGCGCTCTGCTTGAATTTATGAAACACACAAAAAAAACCCCACAAAACACACACACACATACAGACAAACAGACAGTCAGAGAGGAGAGACAGATAGAGACAAACAGACAGAGAGAGAAAGCTAGAGACAAGAGAGACGAGAGAGGTTGATAGTAAGGGCGAGAGAAAGAGAAAGGGAGGGATATATGTGTGTGTGTGTGTGTGTGTGTTTGTTTGTGTATGTGTGTGTGTGTGTGTGTTTGTGCATGCATGTGTGTATTTGTGTGTGTCATATGAAATACATCAAGAGAGATCAGACATTGTCAAAAAAAAGAAAGATACAGAAAAAGAGAGGGGAGACATTCAAAAGAAGGGGAGAAAAGTGAGAAACATTAAGAAAGAAGAGAGAGAGAGAGAGAGAGAGAGAGAGAGAGAGAGAGAGGGAGAGAGAGAGAGAGAGAGAGAGAGAGAGAGAGGGAGAGAGAGAGAGAGAGAGAGAGAGAAGAGAGAGAGAGAGAGAGAGAGAGAGAGAGAGAGAGAGAGAGAGAGAGAGAGAGAGAGAGGGAGAGAGAGAATACGTCTTCGTCGCCTTCTCTCTCCAGTCGACATAACATACTGACACGGCATTGCCTAAGCGCGCCCAGCGAAGTGTCAAAATATGCGCCTCAACTATTGTTGACCTCACGAGGCAAAACGAAAGGACAGAGACAATGACATCAGGGAATTCCCCTCTCTTCCCCGGCTCGACAAAATGTAAATGAAGGAGAGAGAGAGAAGAGAGAGAGAGAGAGAGAGAGAGAGAGAGAGAGAGAGAGAGAGAGAGAGAGAGAGAGAGTGGGAGAGAAAAAAGAGGAGAGAAAGAGAGAGAAGGAGAGATAGAAAAAAATGGAGAAAGAGAGAGAGAGAGAGAGAGAGAGAGAGAGAGAGAGAGAGAGAGTAAATGAGATGTTGGGACAGGGTGGGATGGTATTAATAACGATATATCTATAAACAGCTACTCGATAGGTTTTTTCTCTCTCACTCTACTTATTTATGCAAAAAAATCATCAATGACGCATAAAGAATTAATATGATATTGTCGCCATTGGTTAGTTTAACAATGTTAAGATACAGTAAGAATGCACTAAAAAGTGTGCATCATTCAAAGCGCATACCATTTTTCATTAGAATGATTTTTATATTTCATTTCTTCCTCACAGCATATAACAAAAATAATGAAGTCATTTACAAAATTATAATTAACTATGTAGAAAGGAAATAAAATGACGCCCTCTATAAAGTAGACCACATTTCGACCACTTAATTTGAGGACGTAAATGTAGACAACTTTCAGTTTTGAATGGTGCCCACTATCTCGTATGATGGACTTGCGTGATCGAAATTAATCATAAAAGAAATACATCATAAAATGTATCTTTCCAGCATAACGTCGTTTGTCATTGTCGAATGTATATCAAGAGCTTCTTCAGTTGTATCGATTTTGTTTAAGTATCATTTACGGTGTAAATCGAAAGTTACAAGCCATAACCCTAAGGAAGTGCACCAATGTATTGCAAGGGGAGTCTTACCAGATTTAGGTATAATAGCACTTCCTTTTAGTAATAAATGTAGCTGTCTTAAGATGTTGTAGACTTCGTAGTCGTGAAATCGAACACAACACCGAAGAATGTCAATGTGTTGTATAAAAGGGTTAGTTCACCCTGAAGTTAAGTTGGCTTTAATAAAAGCAGAGACTTGAAAGAAATATGTTAGTGAAGATTTGGCGAAAACCGGTCAAAAGGAAAAGAAAGTTATTAGATTTTAAAGTTTTGATTTTTGTGCCGTCACGTGCGAGGTCCTCTCCTATATGTTGTGTGCATTTTTTTTTAAATGTCCATTTTCTCAAAAGGATCTTTACCATTTCACCTGTACGTTTGATATATGATCATGGACATGAAAAGAATGCACTCCTTCATCAGAGAACAAAATAACAAGCAAATTATTTATGGGAAAAGTAGTACACAACATATTTTTTTATGGGGAGAGCACCTCGCACGTGACGTCATAAAATTATAGCTTGAAACTAAAACAATCATAACGTTCTTACCGTTTGACCAATTTTCGTCAAACCTTCACGAATATGTTTCTTTTATGTTTCTGTTTTGATTCACACCATATTGATTTTAGGGAGGTCTATCCCTTTAAAGGTCGTGTATTTATTTAGCAGGTCGAAAAATAACAGAAAATAGAAGAGAAAATAGATGACAATTTATAGCAACGTCCGGCCCTCTGAATATAGGAAATGAAACATAGTCATGACTTTTCAAGGGGTTATATTGATCGTTCCGTTAAAAACAAAATCGCAGGGGCGTCTAAAAGGTGACGTGGGTGATTTGCCATTTGGTCCACTCCCAGTTGGTCCACTCACCATTTCGTCTACCATAAAAAAAAAAAAAAAAAAAAGCATGCTGATATGTATGGGTTGCGGTTAGGGTAGGGGTCTGGATAAGGGTTAACAGTTGAGGTTATAGTGTAGATTAGAGTTGTTGATAAGTTGGGGAGCACTCGTTGTTCCGAAAGTTCGTTATTCCGAACGTTACGCGACAAATGCTCGGATTAAATCCCTTTTTCGTTTTCGGACTAACGAGCATTGAGGTATAGGCAATTTACGTGTTTCGGAATTACGAACTTTAGGAATAACGAACCTTCGGAATATCGAACTGTAACCGATAAGTTGCTCAATGCTCAAAACTTTCGAGGTGCATTCGAACTGTTAAAAATATCAAACTA
>CAVLGW020000469.1:0-13568 GCA_963669155.1 Arbacia lixula
AATAGGAAGTATTTAGTCCTTCATTTGCCTGACAATTTAGGGGATGAATAAGAAAACACATGGTATATAAAGAGCGAAGCTTACTGGGGTCATCATAGCCATCTAGCGGTACGCATTGGACGGCCGCCAGAACTTCAGCTGAGTACTCGCTACTGCACTCAGTCTCGGTGCCCCACGGGCCGTGTCTGCATTTGTACACCTGATCGGCATCCTGGTACCCGAGCTCAAGGGAATAGGACGAGCATAATGGGAACGACGTCCAGATCGGCGCCTCCGACGGGGGAAAGTTGTAGGCGCGCGTGTCTAGGTACCATCCGCGACTTACATTGTGGCCCTGTTCTGCACAGGCGATCTATGCAGACAAAAATATGAAATGGCGCGATTTACATAGGGGGAATGTGGCAACGCCTAGCTGTATACAAACTTTGGCGTTTTGCACCGGAAGTACAAGCCGCCGAAGACGACACGATCCGATCAGTTGTGCGACTCTGTGACTGGCTGTCTCGCAGGAACCAGCCATTGAATTTATACAAGAAGGTGACGTCACATTTTTAGTCTTAAACCCTTACTAGTGCAGAATCGTGGCAAAATCGTGTCATCTGCGATGGCCGAAAGGGATACATGCATAGGGCATGTCCTGGGAAGAAACTTGATGGGATCCTTAATTCTGGATTGGATGCAACATTAACGGCAACAGCGTGGGAAGTATATCAACCAGCTTCACTGCTTGACAATTGTCACCAGTATACAAATAAATACTACACTGAAGTACATGGTTAAACTATAGGCACTGGGTGATCTCAAAACAACACTATTATCAGAAAGCAGAATACCGAGGCCTTATCTTAACCAATAAATAATATCTACGGTAAAACCTGCTTTCGTGATAACACGTAGAAAGACGTCCTTTCTCTAAAGACTACACGTGTTGTTTCCCTTTAACACCTTTGTCCAATCAAACCTGTGTTTGAACAACCTGTAAATAAAGACCACCTGTTCAGGGAGACCAGAGTGCTTGTCTTCTTTGCTTGGTCTTTCTATACAGGTGTGACCGTATCACCTTTAAAGGTAGCCCATCCCTTTTACAGACCGAATTCTTAAAGTTCCATGACTTTGTCATCATTTGAGAGAGAGTGGCTACATAACATTTCCCTTGAATTGACAAAGCGTAATATTCGGTTTTGAGGAAATAATCTTCGACAATTTTAATTTTTATCTTGAAATTGGGACAATAATTGTTGTTAGTTGTATGTTTGGGGGGCATTTTCTCAATTTATAATATAATGTACGTTTCGTTTAAAATTTAAACATAAATCTCATTAAAAAGTGTTGCAGATGAAAATTCGGAATAATGATCAGGTTTGCTCTATATAAAAATGTAATTTTTTTAACTTTATAGTGTATTGTCAGACTCGCTTTGAGCGAGACACACTTACAGCGGGGAATAAGGAGGAATAGCCGCATATCGTTCCCCAGATGCCATCATGGAGTATCTGAATTCGCCCATAGTCCGAGTTCACCTCACCTTTCTCATCCACCAGTCTAATGGGGTGGTTCGCTACGGAGTCTAATGAAGAAATCAAATTTGATTTAATGCAGGTATTTCTTCTCGATAGCCAATGCCTCTTATCAGAATAAGATAGCAACATGCAAGTGTCAATGCGTACAATTTGTAGACATTTTAACGTTAATTGTACAAATAATGGCATATTCATTATAAACCAGAGCTTAATAGAATGAAAGTCCTTCACAAAGGGTACATCATAATTACAATAGATCAAACAACATGAAGGAAAACCAAACAGATGGGTTATCATAATAATCCAGAGCTTCATGGTCAGAAACACCTGTCAAGTACAGAGGATAGAGTGAAGGAGAGAAAGGAGAGAAAGGAACAGTGACAAAGAGAAAGCAAATTTGTAGAGGAAACCACTTTTTATGCGACAGTATTGCGTCATGTGAAGAACAGAAGCTGAAGCCATTAAAGATATCATTATTGCAATTGCGCCTGCCCCTCGTGTGTTTAATCCAAAATGGCACATAAAATGCACGCAACTCGCACCGACCTACTCAAACCTGTGCGTCGTTTGTATAATATCATACTCGATGGATATGATTCAAGTTACTATGGTTACTGGTTGGCTTCAGAACGCACAAATATCTCCCAAGAGTGCAATTAACTGATAATGTGACAATGAAGAAGACTTGGTAAACAATAAGATAACATAACATGTTGGGACATCTATCAACGTGCGATGGTTTACCGTATGGAATGCATATGGCCTTCACGTCATTATTGTGCGAAAGCGTAGTCGCATTTTCCGCTAATTCAAGTTGACACTCCGATAATTTCATGGCATCATCTGCACACGTAATCTCGTCAATCACTAAGTTTGTCTTTCTGTCAGAGCGCGTGAAGTCAGCTATGTATATCGGGTCATGACGACGGGCGCTGTCCACGTAGCCGAGATGACGGCATATTATCTTATTCTGCTTCTTGTACAAGTAGGTTGGAGTGGCGACGTAGCCCCACTCCCCCTCCAGGAAGACCTCTACCCGCCCCTGCTCACTGAATCGACTGCCAGTCATTCGCAAGTCGAACTCTGAGATGGGGAGGAAAAATAACAAAAATAATCACGTGTTAATATGGTGCATGTGACAAATTTGAATATCATGAGAATAACGCAAGTCAAGATTAAAAGATTAAAAAAAAACATAAAATTGTAATAACATTTGGATCTGTTTGGCACAACTTATGCAAGGTAACGTTTTTGAAAATCCTTGCATTTTTTTTAATTCTTAATAGGGTTTCATTTTGAAAACAAAAAGTAAGAAAAAGTTCTGACCATTTAACGCTCGATGATACATAAACATGCTTGGCCTATCATCTCGAATAAGCCTTTTCCATAATCTATTCACACCCCCCCCCTCCCCCCCCCCCCTCCCCCCCCCTCCCCCCCCCCCCCTTCCTTCCCCTAATTGCATAGTAATTTTATGGAACGTACACTGAATCTTTTCGTTTTTGCTACTAGGACACTCCTTGGACAAGCTTTAGGATTATCATTATGCAGTGCATAACAGTTGAATATATGGTTTATTGATATGGGTCATTAGTGCTAGCGCGATTCCTTACCAGCTGGAGGTCCACAGGCTACCTGTGCTATATGCCCGGGATCACACGACGTCTCCGGGATGGACTCATACGGGCACTGATTCAGCTCTCGCTCGTCGCCATTAGCGAGCTTTCGTTTCGAGGACGGACGGGCTCCAGTACGGTAATCCGACACCAAGATCGATCTGCGCATGCGCCACCGCCCGCTCTGGAATCCGCGCGGGGAATCGAGAACGTGAATTCTGAGATTTCTCGTCCTCGACGAGTAGAGGACAGCAGCCAATCAGCGCCCGTACAGATGATGTAATGCAAATCGCACGTGCGACCGGCTGTTTTGTAGACAAGCTCGGTAGGGGGTGTGCCAGATGACGCCACACGCACCGTCGTTCGCGTTCTCTGTCTTTTAGCGAAACTGCGTGTGAATTGCCGAGGACGGACGGCGAGAACAGATTGCTCACTGATCTCGTTTCCGTCCGCGGGGCTATAACGAAAGCTCCCTATTGCAGCGGTAGTCCCGGTAGAAGACGGTCCCGCCAAGCAGTCCTAGGCCGACAGACTTCAAGCTCTCCCCGTGGTCGTACCCAAGTTGGCGGCACACGACGGTTGCTTCCGCATCGCTCCAATCATCGTCGCAAATTAGACCAGCTTCGGACGCGTCCTTGTACTCGACGACCCCTTCCAAACTGCTTGAGCCGCTGAGCAGTTTGATGACTGATGAGGAATCAGTTGAATTGGGAAATTATCATTAATGGTCGGCATGTCTCACCTGTTTTCCAGAATAGGGTTTCTGCCCACTCCACCGGGTTCTCGCTATGCTCTTAAACGAGAAGTAAAGTGTGGTCTTTGACGTGCATAGAGTGTGTATCTTCTATACGTACGGGAAATTGAAGTTGAACCAGGGAAAGAAAGCAAGCACGTACATGTACAATATATATGCAAAATCATATCATACCATAGCAAAGTCAGCAGAGATATTCAGTTTTTCGTCAGATTTTGACCAATGTTATGGTTATCGTGCTTTTTACAAAGATTCGGGCAATCTGGCAAAGTGTGGATCAAAATGTACTCTAGAATTTAATTCAAGCTCGGCTAAACATAATACAGAAATGCAATACAAATGTGCATGGGCCTGGCGGCTGCTGGTACATTAAATCGATGCGGTACCAGTCCAATAATTACAAGAGATCATTTAGTAGTCCAGATACTGGCCGTATTTTATCGTCCGCCTCTTCTCCCACACATGCACACATTACGACACTGATTCACATAGTACACACACCGCGCTAGACCACTGATTGCGCGACTCCACGAATCTGTCCGCCCGGAGCTGAGAAAGTGGAGGGCAGACAAATACATCTAGTTGTGCGTGTCCGCAATGCGTATACGTATACAGAGCGCGCTTCAACTAAAATAGTCCAGGCAGTGGACTAGTTCTATTCATGCCGGGTACCCAATCATACGCCTCGGTGGAGAGCACCAATGTGGATTAGGTAATTTTTGATGAAGGACACTAATCAGCAGTACCGTGGATAGATTTCAAGCTAGTACCCCAACATCTCAGTCACAGTTCACAACCACTTCACCACGACACTTCCACTTAATATTGCTCATGTCAATACTCAACGGAGGGTACTACATGTATTTTTGCACTTTCTTTACCTTTTCATGCACAAATCAATAATCATATTAACTTCTTTTATTTCTTCCAAACACCTAAAAGCTGAATTTATTCAACAATCTTCATCGCACCCTTGATTTGGAGATGTGACAGGGTCCATCAAAATGTATGTTTATCCCTTGCATTCATTGTTTTACTCTAATCTCAGTTTAATCCACAATTTTGTGACTGATTCAATCCTTTCTGTATGTAATCACAATGTGACATGAATCGACTGGACAGCCATGAAATGCGATGAAATGAACTCTATGTATGTAATTAGAATTACCCCAGTAAAACTGTGCTAATGTTGCATACCTGGGGAGATGCTGAGAGTCACCTCAAAGGAGGAGGCGTCACTGCGGCAGGTGTAGGTGCCCGTGTCGTTAGTGGTAATCTCCTTGATCGTCAGGTGGGCAGTGCTGGTCCCATTTGCAATATGGTATATGACCTCATATTTGTCGCCGGTTACCAGGCTGCGCTCGATGCCCGCCACGGGCCTCTTCCACTCGATGCTCTCTGGCCCCGTGCAGGTGAAGTTGTAGCTTCCCCCTTCCTCACCTTTCACCGCAACAGGCTCTGCTGTCAAGCCTAAACCATTTTTGAAAAAAAAAAGAGATAAAAACATGTTACAGAGGAATTTCACCCTGATAAGCAAAAAGTCAAAGAAGGCAGTGCAGACTTTAGTAAAAATTGGACAAGGAAATAATAAGTTATAGACATTTCAATGTTTAACCCATTTTCTATGGAAACCGCCTATTCCCTGGCCTGTTCCCAAGTTCGTGTAGTGTACGGGTACGAACACTTTGCTTTATGCTATAGCCACAACTCAGAGCGGCGACCGACCGATTTGTAGCCTGCTCGGTCGCTGCTGGAATATAGGCATCGCCCAGCGGTTTTTTTTTTGGAAAAGTCGAGCAGGCTGTAGAGCACAAGCGATGCCTGGGCGGCGCCTGGTCGGTTTCCCGTCGGTCACTGGTCAATTTTAGGTCAAAAGTGGGCAATATCGGGAAGCTTCTCCGCGCGGCGTCCCGGCAGTGACCGACTGATGACCCACCGATTCCCGGGCGGTCTCCCACCGTCCACCGGCTGATTATAAAGAAATTGTTCGGCGGCCGGCCAGTGATCGGCGGGGAATCTACGGGTGTCTCGTAGGCGTACCTGTGGCGGCCCGCCGGGCTCCGCCGGGAATTTATAAGGGCAACCTGGGTATATATGTGACTTCCCCAAGCTGTTTATTAAATACACAATACATTAATAAATGGCCCTGATACCTGCCGCAAAACTGGGTTAAATTGACATTGCAAGGAGGTTACAGTGGCTCCTATGCAACTTTTTGAGGGAACAAATTGCTTCAATTTAGATGTCTAAGGACGTGGTGTAGTTTTGAGGGTGTGAGATATTTATTCCACACTGCTCTGTTTTAATATGTTATCAAAACTACAGATGAAATACAAGACACTGATTCATTTGCATATTTGGTCACATGACTGACCAGCGGGGCAAGGGGCTATTTTATGCATGTGGTTTGGGGTGTAGCATCTCTTTACCAAGTGACTAGCCTCCATCAAAGTCACCTGGTTGCATATTGTTGTACATGTTGTTTAATCAGAAGGCAGCAAAATCACAATAATGCTTGTACATACTGTACATATATGTACTTTATTATCATATCTCAAGTGTCAAGGCTCCATACTGTATTTTTTTCATAAGTAGAAAAGTAAGATTACATTGTGTTTTTTCTATTGTAATGCTTAGTATTGACCGAATGTGTAATATGATCTCTGTGCATAGTGTGAATGTAGCCACATTGACAAGGTCCCACTCTCAGGGCTATGTGTGTGTGCCTGTGCTTTGATTTAGGACTCCCCTTTTAGAGTTGGTCCCTTCTACATCTGTCTGTGACTCTTCATCTGGTTCTGATCCTCATGATAGAATTTTAAATTTAAATGACTTAATGGGATTAGGCTAGGTGGTGGGTGCTTTTCAACTGTTGCTTCCCCCCATGTTTCCACGTTTCAATGTGGGTACATGTAGATACTAGAGAAGAGATTATGTGGAGAGGAACATATATTGCCCCTTAAAAGGGTTACTAAATTAGAAAAATAAGTTCTCACTAATCTATGTAAAATTATCCACTAAAAACAAATTTTACATTGGTTTGCCGCAATTATGTCTCATTTTGACGAAAATTTGAAAAAAACAAACGCACGCCTCCAGTGACATCAGAGAAGTCAAAATGCCATAAATGCCAACAGCGTGAATAAATACTTAACCAATGGGAACCCCACAGCTTGTTCGAGGTTTGTCCGAGTAGCAACAACTAATAGATTCAAAGTGCATTCCTTCCATTGAATCTGAGTGACACAAAACAGGTGAATGCAATAACGCGTTACTACGCACTTGGGGGAAAGTTGTGAATACATTCCGAGAATGGTCTATTGTTGACTTCCGTACACAAATCTAATTTTGACTTCTCGGGCGTCCCTGGAGGCGTGCGTTTTTTTCAAATTTTCGTCAAAATGAGACTTTATTGCGGCAAACAAATTTGTGATTCGTTTTTAGTGGATGATTTAACATAGATTAGTGGGAACTTATTTTTCTAATGTAACCACCAAAGCCCTAATCCATACATAAAGTGGACTTGCTCATGAATATAAAAGTTTTGCAATGGATAATATATATTATGAAATATATATTATAAATATTATAAAAGACCATCTTTTATTGAGTGTACACAGTTTATGGAACCATCTCTTCGCCAGCTGTTTCTTCACCTGCTTGTACCTTGTGCAAATCAAGAAGACAAACACGCCACTTGCATTAGATAAATCGTTGCTATGTAAGGAAAAAAACTCTGGAAAGCAGTCTTTTTGTTGGAACCTATTTTATGGCATATCCTGTTCAGATCTGCTTGAGAATGATAATTGAATATTACAATACTTCCTGTTGAGAATTCCATTGTTTTTGTTCCACTTATGCATCCAGGTTAGTGACGTGATACGATCAAGACTCATTTGGCAACAATCCATACTAAAAATCTGCAATGTGTGAAATACTGCTTAGTGGCTCTTAAACATGGCAATGTACACTGATTCACAGGTGGACGTATACGGAATGTGCCCTTTTTAGAAGTGGGTTGAAGGTGTGACTTTGGGTATAAACATGGTATGAGAATGGGGCAAGAGATTAGTATGTCTGATGGAAGAATGGGGATCCTTTATGATGCAGCATCAACGTTGTGTCCACCCCCTCTCACTGGTAAGACGCAATCAGAGTGAAGACCTGTGAAGCAAGCTAGATTTTTTTATTTAATGTACCCTTTTGGTTTGAAGTACATGTAGATGTAAAGGAAGTACATTCTCTTGTTTTGGGTACTGTCAAACAATCATATAGACTGATAGGCGTGGTAAAACAAATTGAAATATATTTGATTATTTGCACAGTATGTACTGCTGTATAGGGGAAAAATATCTGTCATTCTTATTTGACGTTCATATTGCCGTATGTTCATTTCCCTCCCACAAAATACTAATTTTATTGTGAAATACTAGTACTTATTCTAGGAATTTTTTTATTTTATTTCATCATCATTTTTTTTTCTTTTGGCGTAAGGCTAGGGGTGGGGTTTGGGTATGGAGTTTGAGGGAAAAGGTTGGCTTGTATTATTAACAACGCCGACCGATTTTGAATTCGCCGCCCAGTGACCGGCATATCTCCCAGCGGCGACCGGCCAGCAATCGGGCGGCGAACGCTCGTCAGCCTTTGACCAGCGGATTCGATTGTTGACCTAAATCGCTCGATTAGGTCGGTGCCCGGGCGGTCGCCGCCCGGGCACCGAACGTATTTTGGGCGGCGAGTAAAAGGTGAGCAGGCGCCGCCCAAATTTTAACTCCGCGCTGAAACTTTAGCGGCGACCGAGCGATGCCCTAAAAACAAGCGGTGCCCGACTGGAATTGGCTAGAAACTCGTTGGCTAAAAAAAAATTTACATTGGTTTGCCGCAATTATGTCTCATTTTGACGAAAATTTGAAAAAAAAAAAAACGCACGCCTCCAGTGACATCAGAGAAGTCAAAATGCCATAAATGCCAACAGCGTGAATAAATACTTAACCAATGGGAACCCCACAGCTTGTTCGAGGTTTGTCCGAGTAGCAACAACTAATAGATTCAAAGTGCATTCCTTCCATTGAATCTGAGTGACACTAAACAGGTGAATGCAATAACGCGTTACTACGCACTTGGGGGGAAAGTTGTGAATACATTACGAAAATGGTCTATTGTTGACTTCCGTACACAAATCTAATTTTGACTTCTCGGGCGTCCCTGGAGGCGTGCGTTTTTTCAAATTTTCATCAAAATGAGACTTCATTGCGGCAAACAAATTTGTGATTCGTTTTTAGTGGATGATTTAACATAGATTAGTGGGAACTTATTTTTCTAATGTAACCATCAAAGCCCTAATCCATACATAAAGTGGACTTGCTCATGAATATAAAAGTTTTGCAATGGATAATATATATTATGAAATATATATTATAAATATTATAAAAGACCATCTTTTATTGAGTGTACAAAGTTTATGGAACCATCTCTTCGCCAGCTGTTTCTTCACCTGCTTGTACCTTGTGCAAATCAAGAAGACAAACACGCCACTTGCATTAGATAAATCGTTGCTATGTAAGGAAAAAAACTCTGGAAAGCAGTCTTTTTGTTGGAACCTATTTTATGGCATATCCTGTTCAGATCTGCTTGAGAATGATAATTGAATATTACAATACTTCCTGTTGAGAATTCCATTGTTTTTGTTCCACTTATGCATCCAGGTTAGTGACGTGATACGATCAAGACTCATTTGGCAACAATCCATACTAAAAATCTGCAATGTGTGAAATACTGCTTAGTGGCTCTTAAACATGGCAATGTACACTGATTCACAGGTGGACGTATACGGAATGTGCCCTTTTTAGAAGTGGGTTGAAGGTGTGACTTTGGGTATAAACATGGTATGAGAATGGGGCAAGAGATTAGTATGTCTGATGGAAGAATGGGGATCCTTTATGATGCAGCATCAACGTTGTGTCCACCCCCTCTCACTGGTAAGACGCAATCAGAGTGAAGACCTGTGAAGCAAGCTAGATTTTTTTATTTAATGTACCCTTTTGGTTTGAAGTACATGTAGATGTAAAGGAAGTACATTCTCTTGTTTTGGGTACTTTCAAACAATCATGTAGACTGATAGGCGTGGTAAAACAAATTGAAATATATTTGATTATTTGCACAGTATGTACTGCTGTATAGGGGAAAAATATCTGTCATTCTTATTTGACGTTCATATTGCCGTATGTTCATTTCCCTCCCACAAAATACTAATTTTATTGTGAAATACTAGTACTTATTCTAGGATTTTTTTTTATTTTATTTTATCATCATTTTTTTTTCTTTTGGCGTAAGGCTAAGGGTGGGGTTTGGGTATGGAGTTTGAGGGAAAAGGTTGGCTTGTATTATCAGGGAGGTGTTACGAAGGAGTAGAAACTCGAGCATAATATATTCAAACATCTGTAAGGGTTCTAAAGCGTGCTCATTAATGTCAAAAGCATTCCATAATCATGACAATGCTTTGATGTTCCATGTGCCGAGCCGACATTTAGCTGATGTCAACTTGAAAAGAAATTTATTTAATTTCCCATTTATCTGTAGACGTTTTGTTTTTGACAAATTCGTTTGCAAACTATAAGGAAGTTAACGGCAGATAATGATAGATCCTAATATTCTGCTTTTGTTTCGAAAAGTATTGAGGAATCATTAAAAATCCGACATATAAGCTATTTGTATTACTTACAAAATCGACCAATTTCTTCACTTTCCGACAACTTGTGCATTTGGGTAATTCGACCACTCTCAAAATGATATATTAAGCTGTGTATTATCATTAACGGCGTTTGTGTGTGTTTGCGTGAAACAGAGATATTTCACTTGAAAAACTTGTTTATTTGTGTTTGCTGATACCTGTTATGCTCAAGTAAGTATTGATGCCATTAACAGAACGGGACAAGCGAAATAAGACTGTACATTTCTTTTGTTCTCTCTGAGAAGCCGTTGCCACACAATCATGTTCATAATTGTTCAAACACCTGAACAGCACCTGTTGAGAATACATAACTTTTTAGCGGCTTGGCACATGGGTTCAAAGGAAGAAAGTTGCTTCATATCCTTGAACCATAACACATCCCTGGTATCATTAACAACGCCGACCGATTTTGAATTCGCCGCCCAGTGACCGGCATATCTCCCAGCGGCGACCGGTCTTTGACCAGCGGATTCGATTGTTGACCTAAATCACTCGACGGCGAACGCTCGATTAGGTCGGTGCCCGGGCGGTCGCCGCCCGGGCACCGAACGTATTTTGGGCGGCGAGTAAAAAGTGAGCAGGCGCCGCCCAAATTTTAACTCCGCGCTGAAACTTTAGCGGCGACCGAGCGATGCCCTAAAAACAAGCGGTGCCCGGCTGGAATTGGCTAAAAACTCGCCGCCCGGCCACCGAGCATAGCTTAAAGCAGAGAACACAAGAAATCTATAATATATAATATATAATAATGCACAATGCACACTTCAGGTATACAGACATGATATAAACATATAAACCACTTCTTAGATGCAATCTGCGCATGAGCAGATTGTTGCTGGTAGAAAATGACCTCACGTCATTTTCATTACTCACAGAGTATATTGGGAATTCATTAGATAGGGGACCACATTTCAATTTATTACCATGCAATTATGGCAACAGCTATTCAGCTCTGAGAAGGTAGTGAAAGAATATTCCACCATGTGCACCCGCTTCTATTGTTGTTCCGGGCACACTATAATATTCCTTTACATCCATCATACAAAACAGCTTCAAGAAAAAAATCTCAGTCAACAGTCTAATAGTGTTTATTCAGTGGATTGTCCGACCATGATGTAATCACGAACTGTGGGCTGTTTCACCAAGCTGTTCGTAAGTTACAGACGACTTTACGAACGACTGGTTATCCCTTCTTGTGCTAAATTAAAATTTCAGTGAACAAAGTGTGGTATCGTATTTAGCACAAGAAGGGATAAACAGTCGTTCGTAAAGTCGCTCGTAACTTACGAACAGCTTGGTGAAACACCCGCCGGGTCTATTATAGAGAAAGACAGTAGAGAAAAAAATGCAAACAAAAATCGAGAGAGGAAAAGGAGAGGGAATGAAACACACGTGCAGAGAGGAAGCAGGAAGTAGAAAAAAAAGTGATAATAAATATGAATCAGAGAAAGCCAGAGGGAAAGGAAGGAGTACTCGGAAGTATGAGAGAAGTATGAGATGGGAGTGAAGAGTGCGAAAGTGTGAATAGAAGAGAAGCAGAGAGAGAGGGGGACAAATGGGGATTATAAAGGGTGGATGCAAGGTACAAGAGAGATATTTTTTGTGATCTGTTGAATATCAATGTTTTTCTATCACAGTATGTTTTAAGTTTCTGATGGGAAAAAAGTTCATTCAGACAATGAAAAGAATCAAGAACATTTAAAGCAATAGTGGGAAACAATCAATGTTTTGCCTATCCCCCTAATTAGATAGGCCATACATGTTTGGACGGACGAACATATGGATGGATGGATGGATGGATGGATGGATGGATGGATGGTGGATGGATGGATGAATGGATGGATGGATGGGTGGATGGATGGATGGATGGGTGGATGGATGGATGGGTGGATGGATGGATGGATCAATGGATGGACAGCTTACAAACATAATGCCACCAGCAGGAATTTCACTAAAAATGTCACCAGTCTACCCCTAAGTAGTGATTCATCTTCGTGCCATATTTAATGAGAATTGAGATTTGGAATTATAGTGAAAAAGGTCAATTTAGGGCAGTTTTTCACAAAATTCATTGACCTTTGACCTTTAACCTCAATCAGAGTTGACCCCTATTTTACACACTTGGTTTCATGCAATAAACACATGTACTAAGTTTGAAGCAAATCTGGTTAACGGTTCTAAAGGTACTTCCTGAACAGATTCGGGACGGACATACGGACCGACGGACGGACAATCCGAAAACATAATCATGGCGGAGGTATAAAAAAATCCCGCTCTTGCTCGGAATATGACATGAAACAAGTCCGTTACTGCAGCATGAAGCTAGGTCTATTTCAAGGTTGCGCGTAGTCATTTCGATAACAGAATGTTATATTACTCATCGTGTATTAAGAGGGAGAGAGAGGAGTGGAGTGTGTGTGTGGAGAGAGGGATACACACAGTTTGTATCTAACTATCCTCACGATGCATTTTCACACGAATGCACAAAAACATGATCACACAAGCACACAGTCATAATCATACCGATCGATGCACATACTGGCATACAGAAATGCTATGATCTTTCGAAATTTCACTTTTGTGACGTCACGTGCGAGGTGCTCGACTATTTGTTTTGTGCTGTTCCATAAATTTGTTCTTTTTCTGTTTGTGACAACGTAATATTTTTTTTTATCGAGGTATGTGTGTAAAAGCGTATTTCAAACGAGGTATCGAATGCACAGATAAAATGTTCTAATCTGTTGTAGAAAATTTTCTCGCACATGGCACAAAATCAGAACTTTGAAAAATCATATCTTTCTTATCAAACCTTTCTCATCAAACCTTCGGCTTCACTGAACAAAATTGTGTTTTTTTTTTCATGGTACTGCTTTTATTGAAACCAACATAATTTCAGGGTAAACTTGATATGATTGGATATCAAACCCTTTCTCCCCCCCCCCCCCCCCCTC
>CAVLGW020000470.1:0-13536 GCA_963669155.1 Arbacia lixula
ATTCTTAATTGCTTCAAAAAAATGTTTTACTCCTTAGTCTTTGGGGTACAATTTTTAAGAGCCAAAATTGTCATCTCTCTGCTTGGTGCATTTTCCCCGTCCATTTGATTTCTTGTAAATTCATACTCCCAAACATTTTTAAAATGCTCAATCAACTGATTAAAAAAGTACAATGACACAGCTACCCGCCTACCCTGACATTTATCATATCTTACCTCATATTTATGATATAAAACCACACGTTGAATTTGAGGCAATTTCCAATTCCTATGACACGTTATACTTTCCATCTGTTTAATTCTGTATAAGATTATAATGGGCAGTTTTTAATTACCATGAACCTATGCACACATCTATGTTTAATGATTCATCACAATATTGTATTACTTTTTACAGAGTATAAGGTGCACTTTTGACCTGCTGTCAGAATTAATAACTCTTTATGTGGGACATGCTTAATTTTTGTACACGTAATTACACACAAATCCCATAGAACTAGTTGTGTGTTTAAACCGGTAACTATGAAAGCGATATCAAGTGTGGAGGTGTGCGTGCAATGTAAATGCATCCTATCTGACACCCACTTCTGTCATAAAACGTTTTAGATTCCTGAGTGTAGGTCGACAATTTTTGACAATGGATATATGCTAATTCTGCACATCAGAAATACATGTATAAGAATGACATCATATGTGAAGGCCAGAGCAAGACAGTATTTGATGTTATTGAGATAGCTATGAAGCGAGTTGTATGCAATTTTAAAGAAATACAGTATGTTGATTAGTTAGCGTCAGGTATTTTTCACTCTCTCCACTTTCTCTGATTTCTTATTTTTCTCACTCGCTCTCTGAGTATTGGTAGCTCTTTTCAGAGCTATTCTGAAAGAATAACCAAACAGTGCTTTTAAGATCTCCTACATGGAGTACTATGGTACTCATTTGGATATATGGTACTTCTCAATGCAAGAACCTTCCTTGAGGAACATAAACAAGTTTGAATGGTGTTTAAACATTATTGATTATGATTATTCTATAAAAATGATGCACTGTGTATTTGGACTCTCTCATAATGTTACAAAAAATCATTTAATCCAATTGATACATGTATGTACGATAAAAAATGTATTTACAACATTGAAACATATATAACATCGACATATGAATTACCATCAATATGAGTGAATAGAGAGTGATTGGCAATAATGCCGATTTATAAAAATCGGCACATGACTACTGTACAGAATGCATATGTAAGTATAAGCAATGCAGAACAGGGTTTAAACCCGTAAAACCCTCAGTGGCTTGACAAATTGGGTACACCTGTGTAAAAAGAATGTAAACAGAAATAAACTGTAAAAGTTACACCAGGGAACTGTATACTAATGACATGTGACATACAGTATGTATTTTTTTTTTTTTTTTTTTTTTTTTATAATTCTGTTTTTATTATAACAAATTAACATCAATTACAAGATTTACAAATGATTATTAAGTGATTGCAAATCACAGTATGTATTGATATATTGCTTATACATTCTTCATTGTGCAGTATTTGCTAGTGATGCAGGCAGCTTTGATTGTCTTCCAAATCATTATTACCAGCAGGTTTGGCATATGTAGCTGCAACTTTCAGCAGGGCCGTGTTACCATGACAACAGCTGCAATGCTCAGAGCTGATTGGGCGTTGCCATGGTAGTTCCATTCACTATCATTAACACTGTATTTTTCAACATGGCTGTGGCCTTAGATTGAACGGACTGGGGCAATACAACTTGGCGCAGTATGAAGAATAAACAGCTAGGAGCTGATACTGCTAGCTGAAATCAAGTGACAACTTTCTTTTGTAACATTTATCTTTAATAGCAGTTTATTTTCAGATCACAATCTGTTTGTTGCATAAAACTTACTCCACAGGTGTGCTGAGAACTGTCGCAAGAAGGGATTGTGGAGTCGATACATATTGACTTCTGTATAATGTCACCAAGTATCACATGCCATACCAACGGCAACGGTTAAGGGCTTAATATATCACAGCCCAGCATCAGTCGTTGATCGACGTCTTCCAAATTTTCTTGTGGTCACGCCTCACCCACCCCCCTCCTCTCCCTCTTTCTGTTCGCTGACCCCCTCGCCTCCCGCTTACCCCTCTCAAGGATGTAGTGCTGCCCCCGCCCCCCTTTGGGTACCAGCCATTCTCCATCCTGGATGTCTTGCTTGAGGAAGAGGCTCAGAAGAAGGCCAAGAACTCCAAGACGGCGGGACTAGCCGGCCAGCTCCGCATCGGGGCTAAACTCAACAAGAGCATAGGTGACAAAGCTAATATCCATCCACAGCTCACCATCATCATCATCATCATCATCATCCACTCTCCCTATCTCTTTCCTCCCCCTCTCCTCCCTCTGTCCTTCCTCTGTCCTCCCTCTCTCCTCCCTTCTCCTCCCTTCTCTCTCCTTCCTTCTCCCCCTCTCCTCCCTCCCCATCTCCCTCCCTCTGCCCTTCCCCTCTCCTCCCCCCTCCCCTCCCCCTCCCCCTTCTCTCCTCCCCCTCCCTCCTCCCTCTCTCCTTCCTCTTCCTCTCCCCCCCTCCCTCTGTCCTTCCTCTCTCCCTTCTCACTTTCTCCCCTTCTCCTCCCTCCCCCTTCCCCTCCCTCCCCCTCTCCCTCCCCCTCCCCCTCCCCCTCTCCCTCCCCCTCTCCCACTCACTCTCCCTCTCCCTATCCCTCCCCACTATCCATCTCCCCCTCCCTTCTCCTCATCTCTTCCCCTCTCCCCTTCTCTTCCTTTCCCTCCTACCCCCACAATAGCTGTTTCAAGCATTTCCTAATCTGGCATGGGACTTCTTCCTAACAAGGCATGTTCATCTGGCATTTTGTTGGGGTAACAGCTTCTAAAATCGTGGGGGAAATTGTGTGGTATACATACTATGGTGATGGGCAATTGTGTCTTTAAAATATATTTGATATTTTTCATTGTGTCGATCTGTAAGTTGGGCTTGATGAGGCTGGTATTAACTTGCTTGTGTCATTGCATACAAATATGCTATTCTCATATATCGTTTGTATTTTTGTTGAAATCATCTGTTCATATTTATGTTTGAAACGTGCTAAATGTGGTGGAAATCATGTATAAGCTTTAAGTTGCAATATGTGAGTGCAGCCAAGAATCAAGCAAAGACTCTTTTTCTATTTCATTTATTAAATACATCTCATTGGTGATCATTGCTTTCTATGCATCCATTCATTGGGGTGCATGCATAGTCTAAAATATATTTTTAAAAATCACTCTTTTCTTTTTGCTTGTCATCCATATCTCTCACTTATCCACCGGGTAACAGTTCTTTACCTCAGACACTATATATTTATTCAAACATATGTTAGAGCATACTTAATTCCCGCAGTCATGTATTACTCAGATCAAAGTGAGTTATCACTGTCACCAAATAATTTTTTTTTTAAAGTAGGTACATTTGTAACAAAGCCACAAAGAAAATAATGACCTCAAATGATTATTTACAATTTCAATATTAAATTTCTATTACATATCATAAAGCATTAAATGTATCATTTAGAAGCAAGTTTAAGGCTGTGCTGCATAAAACTGTAAACAACAAGTTAAAATAATTTTTTTTTGGGGGGGGGCATATGGGGAGGTCCTGTTGACGGGTAAATAGAACAAATTATATCAAACCTTTGTTAACCATTGTCCTCTTTTTCAGTTCATCATTAAAGCAAGCAAGTTGTAAAAAGTGACATTATAAACAGAAAATATAAATGATAAAATGAATGATTTCAGTAGAAAGTAGCACTTTTTTATACTTTCACACACTTTTCAGTTTCTGTCTAGAGTAGAATAGCATTTCTGCTGTGAAGTGAGGATTTGTTTGAACACTGAAATGAAATTAAGTATAATTTTAAAAGAACATTGCATTAATGGGTACCATTTGAAAAGGACAAGAAATTCTTGGATTCTATTACAATAAGAAAAATCAAAGATTTCAATGCAAAATTCTGTAAACATTTGAAAAGGAAATATTTGGAAAAGACAAGATGTGCATCATTCTTAAATTTTATGAAGTCATTCCAAGAGATTGTGACACCCACTAAAAGCAAAAGTGTATCCCAAAATGTTAATATCTGGAAACAATCAGTATGAAAAATATGCACTTTCTGAGCATTTTGGTAAAGATTGTCTAATGAGATCCTTTCCTGGAAAGAATTTCCCTTGAGGAATAATAAACACATATAATTGTTTATTTTGAGCAAATTTGTCAAAGATTTTCAAATGAGATCCATGAAAGGATATGTGAAATAAAACTCATATGGACAAATAATTAGTCCCATTTGATTATCCAGGGCCTCAATTCGGGCCCTAGCAGAGGATATTTTGACCATTATTGTCTGAACAAGCAAGTCAACTATATAGGACTTCAGACAAGAACAAAATTGTAAAGTGGTACCTGAGGTAACACACAAAAACAATGGCTACTTCTCCTGACTGTTTGAACTTCTTTCCCTTGGTAGACCTTAACCCAAACTTAGATTCTGACTCAAACTGTTTCTCTCAGCTTCGCCCACGCCTAGTGGCAAGTCTTCTTTAGTCTCTCCTTCGAGTAGCGCCAAACGCCGCTCGGTTTCCTCAGCGACTAGTGTCAAATTTCGCTCACCGTGTGCCACTCCTAGCGTAAATCGCGAGACACAAACGCCCGGTCTAGGTAGGCCTTGTGCACGCACCACTGACACTCTCATTCTGAAAATCTCTCTGTCTTTTCTCTTGCCCACAGAGTCTTTATCCAAAGTTGCAAAATAGTGCTTTATTTCTTATCTGGAAAGTTAAGTGATCTGTCCGTGTAGCGTTATTTGCATGATGACATCACTAATAGCGCCCTTGATTTCTTTGGAAATCTCCCACAAAACAGCTTGGTTTTTAGTTCAATGATTCACAAATTAGTACGTTCTTTCTTGTCTGGAATAAATTGGCCCAATCAGCCCATTGCATATTTGGCTTATAAATGTAGATATAGGGCACCAGTTTGCTTGTAAAATCTACACTGGATTAAGAGTGAAATAATTAACAAAATTTGATGGCACGTGTACTTAGCCTCAAATCATATTGGAGAGTTCCGAAGTTCAGCGTACAAACATTGTGACCGAACAGTACACAACATTATCAATCAGCAAAAGGTTAAAGAGCCCACATTTTTGCAACTTTGGACTGTTTTCCTCTTGAGGTCTAATCAGATTTGACTTATAACTTTTGCCTTTCTTGAGAGTCTAATTTACACAAGATTCTGTGGTTGGCTTGGCACAATTGTCGTTAATATTGGTGTACTTTTATGTCTCATTGCAGTTTCAACTTGAGGCTTGTGGGCTAGTCACATGTACCGATTGTATTTTTCTTCCAATATTGAATTTCTTCAAATTTTTTTAAAATGGGATTGTGTTTATTTTTTTCATCGCATGTCATTTTACTTTTTTTCAACATTGAATTTCTTCAAATTTTCTCAAACTTGGAACTTATAAAACCCATTATATTTTTCAATAAGGCTCCATAAAAAAAAATAAGAATGCTCTATGTATATATCAGAATTGAAAATTACATTCAATCACATTTTTTAAATTTAAAAAAAATATTTATTCGGACTTGCGCTATAATGCTAATGTGAATGAATACATTTTTAATCTGAAGTAAGTTTTGGACAGAATTTGCCATTTTTTAATTCTTGAATAAATGTCAAAATTGCTGGTCAAATTAGGATCACTTGCCATCACATGTCCTTTATGGCCATGAACTTCACAAATGAGTAGAAATGAAGGTCATAAAGTATCAAATTGTAAGGAATTAATTTAAGCACATCTTGCAGTTTGAAGCACCATTTTTTTAGTAACCAGATACATGTACTAAACTTTTATCACACACGCACAGGCTTGAAAACGCTAATGATTACTTTTGATACTTCTTGTGTAATTAGTCATAATACAGTAAATGCCTATAAATTCAATTCATAACCCCCATGCTTTGACTGACTTTTCTCTCCAACCGTACCCCACTCTACCACTTATTTACCCCCTACCCCCCCCCCCCCCCTTGTTGATCCCAGCAGTACCCCTTACTTCCCACATTACCTTTTTGACGGTATTGTTGTTTATCGCCCACACCCCCCCCCCCCCCCCATCTCCACCCCACCCCCCCCCACCCCCCTCCATGATTCTACTGGTGTATGATTCCCAATCAACGGACAGTATGCTATATGATTTTGAAGTACAATTGCTTACATTGTGTTTATTACTCTAGATTTGCCACAATTTGTTCATTCACATGTTTTATGAAATTGTTATAGCATTTAATTCCATAAACAGTGCTAAGAGTGCATTGAAACAAATTCCAAATATGCACAAGATAATTCCATCAAAACTAATATCTGGAGTTCGTCAACAGTGAATGCAAGCTACATCAGTCACTTGATATGGAAACAAAAGTAAAACACTCTGGGCTAATGATGACCTTTCACATAAATGTAATTTATACTCCTAATTTGTTCTTGTAGAGATCACCAGAGGAGAGTTCACACTAAAGGAAAATTGGGAGGGAGTAGATCTTTCATTTGGTGTTCAAAAACAGATGAGAGTTGTCATGGTTGCTCAGTTACCCTTAAGCCCTTAGATTGAACATCTTATTCCTTAATCATGTACATATCTACACTCTCATATTAGTTCTAGTGAGCCTACTAATTAGCCTGTGTTCAAGGCTGTGCAGGTTAGTTTGTTTATTCCTCCTGCACTGATACTCACTAAGTCTGGATACATAGACTAATTCTCCTTCCTGCACTGTGATCTGGGAGAAGGGGAAGGGGGGGGGGGTGGAGAAGGAAGACCTAGTCTGTGTTCAGACTTGGCTGCGAGTGCAGTGCAGGAAGAAATAACTAGCCTGCAGTCTTGAATATAGCCTAAGCCCTACCCTTTATCATCATATTCCCCTGTTCTCCCTTAGCGGTGAATTCGGTGTAGAATATTTAACCAGCCCACTTTCTTGAACATAGCCTAGCCCATTATCATCATCTCCATCCCCCTATGCTCCCTTAAAGGGATATTCCACCCTGAACTTAAGTTGGTTTCAATAAAAGCAGAAAAAAATAAAGAAACATAGTAGTGAAGATGGGATAAATATATGTCAAAGGATCAGAAAGTTGCGATTGTTTAAAGTTTTGATTTTGTGACGTCATGTGTGAGATGCTCTCCCATATATTTTGTTCATGTTTCTGCATTTATTAACCATCTTAATTTCAAGGTTGACTATCCCTTTAATAATGTCTACATTCATATTTTGACCATGTCTTGTTTTCCCCCCTCTCGTATTTGCCTCCTCCCTTATCACGCTAACACGCCCACCCCACTGTTTGTGCTACAATGTGGTAAGCAACGTTTTTGTTGTGCAAGAAAAAGTGGTAACCATCTCCGCACTCCACTCCCACGTGTTTCAGCAGAATCGCAAGATGCACAAGGTTGTAAATCATTTTCATTTGATTTTTCCCGTGACTCCTTCCAATTTCATTTCTCCGCCATTTCTTTTCCTGTTTTGGAGGGACTGGTGGTGATACTTCAGCACTCTTTCAAGAGGTTCTTTTTTTGTTTTTATGGGGGTTTTAATTTTCAGATGAGAAGAATCAAACTAATGACACACAATTTGTTTGTTTGTTTGTATGTGAATGATGGAAACATAAGTGAAGGTTTCTGTGTGATCTGAATGGTAACAGTCTGTCTGTCAATGTTGCAAATCAGAATCGGTTAACCCTCTTTGAACCAAGGCATGAAGAGACCTTTGATTGATAATACAGTGAATAAGCTATGAATGGTAGCAAGAGTGTTAAACATTGAAATGGTGATGCAACGATTAGTGCATTAGACAACAGATGGACAAGAGAAAGTGGTGATAAAGATCAAACTAAGATTAATCACCATGAATTATGATTTATTACCCTTTTTGCCCATTCATTTCCAGTTTCTAACCAAGACGAGGATATAAGCAATGTAGCAGGTTTAAGCCCTCTCTACTTTATTTTATTTTGTGCTCCATTTATTCATTTGTGAATTTATCCCTTATAGTTAGTCTTTCTTTTTCCTTATTTAATAGTTTTTTGTCAGCATCATCATTATTAATAGATGCAGAAGTATATCATGATTATTAGTGCTACTTCTAGTACCATTCTTTTATTATTGTATTTTATAGTTTATTCAGTTTCTCTACCCATATTTCTATCTTGAGAGTCTGCCTCATTGGTTAGTCGACATCTTCTTGCAAAATGAGAAGAAACCAACGATGTATATGCGTCTGTGGCACTATTGGATTTATAAAATGCTGTAGAACAAAAGTCTGGCCAGCACAGAAAAAGTGAACTGATTCTAATGGATTAGTGAGAATTCCTTTTGACAGGTCTACACAAAGATTTAAAGTTCTTTATGGGTAGTTGTTCCCGTGGGTGATTAGGGGTTTGTGGATGATGGGAGACAATGCAAGTAACTGTTTTTCTTTGAAGCTTTTTTTAGTTTTTGTTTGAAATTGTTCAATACATCAACACAAATATACAAATGTATGGTGGATATGGCGAGAGTCATTTAAGGTACAAAAATCATTGATGGAGAATATCTTATCTTTTAAGAACATTTCTACATGAGCTATTTATTCGTATGCCTTAATGAGCTTTTCTGACTCTGTTGCCCTTGAATTGTGGTTTTATAAACGGGTCTAATTGTACCGGGTATATCATTTGTAGAAATCCTCTCGTATCTGTAGGATGATATGACAGATGATTCTCTCATGTAAATAATTTCAGTAAAACTGGAGGCACAGATGATATATTGTACATTTTCTATTTAATCATCATTAAACTGTTAAAATGGCATTTTTGTATTTTGTCAAAAGTAATGTACACAAGTCACACACAGGAGCTTATCATCTGTAAATGTTAAAAACATGAGTTGCTGATCGATCAATTGGCATTTTATATGTGCTTGAAAAGAGGATTTTGAGCTATGACATATCCTGGCACTATATTAATTGCAGTGATCAAATTTCTAATGAAGTCATAAAGGAGAGATGGTTAGGGTTTCTGTTGCAAAAGATTTGAAGGAAATAAGGTGAAGATCGTTTTACAAATCCGGGTGATTTCCTTTTATGAGAGGAAGGAAACGTGATATTTTATATAGCTGATTTGTTTTCTCCCTGATGCTTCAAACATGTTAGGACAGAATGATAGATGAATTATGTAAAATATGTGTGAGTTTGATCAAGTTCATGTACTGGTACTGGATGTGCATGAGGATTTATAATTATGATTTGTACATGTATGCCCACTTCAATTGCCAACATCCTATGTGTTTAATGATATCCCTTTTCATTTTGCTACTGCCAATCATTCTAAGGGTGAATTGTGACTCTAGTGTTTACCTATATACTTGGCAGTCTTTATATGCACTACTGAAGCCTTTTTTCATTGGTAAAATACACACCATTCTGATAGGGCAGTATGGAGTCTGGCAAAGAAGGAGTTAACTGTCTATGCACCATTGAGGCAGTTTTGCATTGGTAATGCACACAATTCTCATAGGGCAGTATGGAGTCTGGCAGAGAAGGAGTTAAATCTCTATTCACCATTGCGGCAGTTTTGCACTGGTAGTACACACCATTCCTATAGGGTAGTTTGGATTCTGGCAGAGAAGGAGTTAAAAAGAACATCAAAATATATTTGTATGTTTGTTGGAAAATATTGTTGCGTCACCCTGTATTTCTCATATTTGTTTATTGTGATTGGACAGAGATTTCATTGAGGTGTATCTTGTCTTATCCTGGTCGAACCCCTCTCAAGTCAATTACACTACATTCTTTATTAACCTATATGTTTACTAATCAATCTTTCTAATTGAAATATTCCACGCCATAGAACGGCTTCTTGGTCACTTCAATGTTTTGTGTTGTGTGATTATTAAATATCTACCTGTATATCCTTGTAACCATTATTATGAGGTGTTGCATAGCCATTTATGGCTTTTAATATTGTATTTCACTGTAACAATGACAACTCTTTATTCCAAGATTTAAGTATTGTGAAGTGTGTATATCATTTATCACATTAAATGGATAATGAAATGTATGTTTTGATATTTTTCAGCACTTTTAACTGTTATCTTTCTGTCTGCCTTGCTCTGCAAGCTTTCCTAGCCTCTAACATGTCAACAAGTCAGAAATGAACATTAACAATGAAATCGACCATAAATAAATACCATCAGCAGAAAATACCAAAACTTTAACACGCACCATGTTGTATTCTTCCATTCTAATTTTCTCTGTGATAAAAATTGTCTACTCTTCGCTTGAAAAGTGCTGACATATAACTGGCCAAAGTGTTCAATGTTTAATAGCATGTCACTAACTGATGTATTAATATTTGTTTCCTTCCTAGCTGCGCTGTCCTTTTTGTGTTTGCTTGTATGTTTTTGCTTAACACCTTCCTCTCCTGCACTCTAATACAGTGCTAATCACCACTGCGCACAAGTTTATTAATGATCAATCTGACGAAGGTACGGTAACTCGACTATCTGTGCGTGAATAATATATATGTGTCAGATATGTAGACTGCAGTGTTATATAAAAATATATTACCGTCATGTCTATATATTTAGAGATATCATGTTCATGTGTAGATTCAGAAAGTTATGTTCATGTCTATTTAGAAATATATCTCCATGTGTATTCAGTATTGTCACCTGACATACCATATACATTTTACTATTTTGTCTAGTATAGAGGTATACTTGTTATTAATATATGGTGTTGACAGCGTAAGTAAATTTGCACTACCCTAGGTGGGCACAATTTTGTTGTTATCATGGTGATAATGGCATTTTTTCTGTTTTTACTTCATACTTGAAAGTACTTATAATATTAGTTGTACTAAAATATAAGATACACTATAATAATCATTATATTCATAACAATAATGATAATAGCAACAACTATAATGATATTTACCATTAACATTCATGTATGATATCAATGACACTTAAATAGTAATAGACGTGTATTTGTAACCGTGTTACCTTCAACAACATGCAATAACTGCAACACAAATATTGTTGTAGATTTAGATTTACATGTAGATTCAGTAGTGGAGCTCCTTTACTTTTGCACATTGTATGTTATAATTTTCATATTGTAATGTATTTTCAGAGTATGTATGGTGTGCATTCTGAGGTTAAACTTTGTTTGTATTGTCAAAGTAGTTCCTTCCAGAAAAGAAAAGAAAAGAAAAGTTTAATTGCTTTCATAACAAAAGAAATGGAAAGAAAGAAAAGTCCCGTAAAAGTATGTTTACTCTTTTACTCTTTCAGGCTTCACATAATGAAAAGAAAATCCTTTTGGAGGAAAAAAAAAGGGTTTCTTCATTCTTTGCAAGGAATGCTGACTTAATCCGAATTACTAGTCATGCGAAGCAGGAGAATGTGGGAAGAAGACAAACAATTGTCACATGTTTAATTAAAAATATGAATACCCTCCTTTTCTTAACATTTACCCCCCCCCCCCCCCCACACACACACACACACACAAACACTTGTTTTGGTATATGTGGTGTAGAGGGTCTTTCCCATTTTGCAGTCCGGAGACTGGTTTAAGTGGGGTGTTACAATTAGAGCCCTGGTTGCTGAATACAAGAACATATCATGCACACATATGTGCACCATCTCCACTCCCTGGGGAAAAATTCCTTGCCCGCTTCACAATATCGGCGCTCGGTCAAGATCATTCACATAATCATCCACCTCCTACCAGGTACCCATTTATACTCCTGGGTGGAGAGCAGCAATGAGGATAAAATATCTTGTTTAAGGAGACGAGTACCGTGGGTGGGATTGAATCTTCAGTCACGGTTCGCAACCACTACACCATGCTACCTCCACCTCCTCTTTACTCCAATAAAACCCTTTCATGAGCAAGCTCCCATGAAAATCCCTTCTAATAATCCATGTGGCCTGCGATGATTGTCTGCAGATTAAATACCTCTTATCATCGTTTCATGCATGTTGGACAAAACCAAGGGAATCCTTATAGATAACCATGATTTTTGTTGGCTGCATTAAGCTACAAATAGCATAGTTGGCCTTACTACTTTAAGAGAGAAAAGGAATGGTTTGCTGTGTAATTAATCTTCAAGAACCTGCAACAAAACAGTTGCAATCAAATGCAATACATGTGTACTTATTCACTTGTAAATTACGCTCCATCCAATCAGAACACATTATTTCTGAGGTGTTATAATTGAATTGTATGACGCAGTTGATTGCAACTATTTTGATACAGGTTCCATTTTTGCCTGTTTACTTGACTTTTTTTGTTGTTTTTGCCATCTTACCCGGTATATATTTTTGTTGTGAATTAGACATGCAATGTAGTTTATAGAAATGTTAGCACACCAACACATAATTTACTTTATTGCCTGTTTCTATATTGTATGTATAGTTATACAATCTTGATTTACTTTGTTTTATGAAATGAAGCTTCATACATGCTCTCAATTTTTTTTATATTTTGGACGCACTGTATGTCATATTTATTTTGAAATATTTCATTTAATTTCAACTCCCATTTCCAATTGCACTTTAACTCAGTTGTATAACTCTCCTATATATATGATAATACACTCATATGTCACAATATATCATACCATTATTATCTGCCTAATTTGGCAAGGTACCCTCATTATGTTAACTCTTAAACTAGAGTATGTTATGTAGGAATATCAAAGAAATCTCCACAAATGGCAATAGTCCAAGAATGCATATTGTCACTTTTCTTATCTGATTTAATCTCCAATTGGAGTGAGTTGATATGTACAGTTACAATATTTCCTGAATTTATTCTAAATAGGAGTCAATGAATGCATTGATAAATAAATGTATTGATTCTGGGTGTCAGTGTCTTTGCCACTGCTTCCCCTACCTTTAAATCCCTGGTGAATATTCCATGGGAATGTAAAACAACAAATAACACTATTTTCTTCGTGTTTGTGACATTTGTTTTCGGCGCATCCTCTTCCCCTGCCAGACGAAATCGGGGTGAAAACAGACCAGTTCTCCGTCAACAATCTGAAGGATTTCAAGCTGAGCAAGGCCAAGAGAGAACGGTACTACGGAGACCTCAGATACTCAAGACCAGGTTAGTCCTACTCTGACCGCAGACTGTGTCATATCTCTTCACTTTGTCCCCCTTCAAATAAATATAGCTCTCCCTTCCCACATCCCGTAATATATAGGGTAGAAGGAGAAAGGGGGGAATACACTCAGGTTACTCAACAGACGGTAACATATATCTCCATTGTGTTGGCCTCTAATGTGGTGCCCCCCCCCCCCTTAGTATGTAGAGGGAAGGGTGTAGCCCCTCCCCCCCCCCTTCCCTACTTATGTGTAAAAGAAAGGGAACATGTATCTTTGTGTGTGTGTGTGTGTGTGTGTGCATTTTGGTGCATTTAGTCAGATTGTTGATTCAGTCTT
>CAVLGW020000471.1:0-13532 GCA_963669155.1 Arbacia lixula
GCGATACGATGCTTCTTTGAATTCCTTGCGTTTCATACAAAATGTTGTTCTATGGGATTTGTGCTCATTGCTTGTTTAATAATGTACAATTGACATGTTGAAGGTTTCATTAAGTAATATTTAGCTTGCAGATTGTCATCAGACTAGATCAAGGACAATTCTAAATAACGACATTGTCATCGCTTTAAAGAAACACATGCAGCATCGCATCCAACCTTAATCAGAACATTTTGCTATTCTAAAGGTTGCAAATCAATCAGTATTTTGATGGAAAAACAGTATTTTCAAATAAAGACTATAAAACAACCTGTAAACTAAAATTTATGAAATCAGTATTTTGTATAAAACCTTCAGTATTCTCCTCAAATTTCAGTATGAAATACTGAAAGTCAGTACTACTTGGCAATTCTGATGAGGCACGTCCCGTGAAGTGAAGACAGCATGTAACATTTAACATTTCCACGTCAAGTACATTCCAAACCATGACACACAGAAGCAATAACGTGACCTACCTGAGCTGTATCTGTTTACCGTGTCATGATGAAGATCTAAAAACCAGACTACGGGAGTGTTTCATTAAGCTGTTCGTAAGATACGAACGACTTTACGAACGACTGGTGATCCCTTCTTGTGCTGAATGCGATCCCACACTTTGTTCCGGTTTTAACATATACAACAACCCTAATCAAATTTGACAAATCATAAGCTTTGTATTCACACACTTGTTAAGAACAAGAATTTTCATTTATAAACATCATACTTAAACTTAAGCTGATGGGAATCAAAATCATTGAGAATCAGATTTCACATAAGAAGGGATCACCAGTCGTTCGTAAGGTCGTTCGTATACAAGTGTTCAAAAAACAATAATTTTCATTTACAAACATCATATTTGAACTCAAGCTGATGGGAATCAAAATCATTGAGAATCAGATTTAACACACGAAGGGATCACCAGTCGTTCGTATCTTACGAACAGCTTGGTGAAACACCCACCAGGTTTAGGACAGTCCTAAATGTCAACATAAGTGCCATTCTCATTGGGCTTTAAAAACATCGCGAAGTTAGAAAAATCGCGAAGTTAGGGGACCGGGACAATAGGACCGTTCGGCTTTTGGTACGGTTGCTAGGCAACTTTCACCCTAACTTTTTCTACCTTCTCGATTTTTTAAGCCCAATGAAAATGGCACTATTGTCGTTGATTTATGCACACGCATGAAGCACCCCTTGTGCTGTAAAGACACTTAACATTTAACAATGGCACGTTCAGTACATTCCAAACTATGACACACAGAGGCAATTAATGTGACTTACCTGAGCTCTTTCTGGTGACCATGTCATCATACGTGGACCCCAACAGCATCTGTATACACACAGAAACGGACAAAGGAAACATATTTGATTAATAATCATATCATGTAATAGATCAAGGCAATCTACTGACGGGAATCTAGGTTATAAACTTTGTTATTGAGGCGTATCTTTCGTTCATCTACTCATGAGTACAAATCCATCATGGCCCTGTCGTATAAAACTTACCACTAATGGTGACTCTGCCGTCAATGGTAATTAGCATGGTAACATACCGTGACAGCCAATCAATCTCAAGTTTGTCATGGAAGTTGCAATTGGGAGCAAAGTTACTATCAATGGTGAATGTCATGAAGCAGGTCCCTAACGAATGTTAACCCGTAATGTATCGCATATCATTCTGCTTTTTGGACTGTGCGTGTATTGACGGTGAAAGAATACATACGTGGTACGTTAAGGGTTAAAACCCTTCGTGACAAAAGCCATATGTGCTCAGAATGTCGAAGAAGAACCTGCCTTAGGGCCTGCTCTCATAAAGGTGGATACCTGATGTCTGTGGTCTACCGTATCTCGCTTGGCTTTCTTAGTAGTCCGCCCATAGCCAACCCTCCCCCAAGGCTCTGAGTACAAGAAATACACGACGAATCTCTGCCAGGAAGACCCAAAGTGTTCCATAAAACACTACTTTACATCTAGATGCAATTGCTGAACGTAATGATATTACGATAGTATCGGTTGAGAGCACTAGTCGTAAACTCGTATGATATAAGACGTAAAAACAGCCCATTATCCAATATCTTTTCGCACCCGTGTCGTAAAAGCCCTTCATTGCGACCAATGCTATTAGCACGGGTGTTTTAATTAATACGTTGTAAAGGTTTTGTTGACCAAGGAGAGATTTACTGTCGCAACTCAGCCACGGCCAACGCGACGTGAAGCTAGGGATATATTTGATCAGTTGTTGGCCCTATTTTTGGATCCGGGATTTCGGACGCGAAACGCGCTGAAATAATTAGGTTGGTTAATATAACATACGACGTAGCGGAAGTGACGCTTATCATGTAAGCTGTCGCAGTGTTTCAGGATGAGGATCTGAAACTGGGTTAGGTGGGAAGACAGAGGTGGAGAGGAGACGAAGAGAAAATGGGATGAAAAGGAGAAGGGGAAAGTGAGCAAGGAGGACGGAAAGAATACATGTAAACAGAGCTAGAGGGTAAAGATATATATTCGATTTTAATAAGTTTACATTAATTGCGTATGTTTCATAATTCCATTGTGTGTGTATATGGGGACTAAATAAGAAATTGCATTTGAAATCTACGAAGTGAATGCAAATGATTATAAGTATGTGAGTATATATTTCTGTTTGACTGGCAGTAAGGTATAGTTCGACTTGATGTTAATGTATTACATTCTTGATTAAATATTTGATAAGGACTAAAAAAGAAAGTAAAAAAAAAGAGAGAAGGCGGGAAAAGAATTCTGCGAAGTCTAAGTGAAAGTAATGTGAAATCAGGCTTAGATATGAAACTACTAACACATGAATGTTTATCTCTTTGGAAGAACTAAATACAAGAATAGGCATTAACATCATACAAAAGTGAGGCAAGGGGTTAGGATGTGATATTTGAAGAATTAATAAATGAGAACATAGATTGTAGCTTAATGTAATCTTGATTGGTAGATCAATGGATAATACAACCAAGATGAATGAGCGAGCACAGATATTAACACACTTATTTGTAATGCATCAATCAGATGGACGGACGTGTATGTAAATGAGGTAGCAATTGTAGGGGAATGAGAGACTAAATAGTGTACCATTCTCTCACACACATACTATCATACTATCAACTATCACTTCTTATTTTTTAACACAGTTAACGGAAGCTTTTGTCTAATTCTGAAATGTTGAAAATATGTCAAATACACAAATGGGTGCGTGGAAATGCGAAAATAGACCCATTTTTGTTTTCGAAATGTGCAGTGCCCCCATTTCCTCCGACCATCTACACTCTTTGCTTGAGTTGCTTCTAGGTCCCAAATGTTTGCCTTGCCGTCCGCTGCACCAAACAACATTCTGAACCGCATGAGCCCAATATAGTATGAGAGCAAAATGGCAAATGTGAGAGATTATAGAGTATATCGTGTGCTGCCAGAATGTAGAAGCATATGAACAAAATGCGTCTGATTTATATTTGTTTTAAGCTTTGTTTGAATATTGTTGCTCCACTGCGAGCCTTTCAGCAAACATCTCCTTGTTCATTAAAGGCAGTCTTCAGTATTACACAGTGGATGTCCCCGACTATTTGTTTCTAGTATGATAATAGGACTTGGCCCTGTTCCTATGCAGAATTCAGTCATGGTATTAATCGTGACTCTGCACGTTTGAGGTAGGTATTTGACTACAATCGATTCAGATAAATCGCAACTCTTTATTAGACGACGCCGAGCGATCCATAAAGTACGTGATTACTTCGTTAGACTTTGAGATGCCCCCTTCATCCGCTTGTATTCAAATTGTATCCACTCTAGATCTCTCAGCGGGCGATCCGCTGAGCTCTGGAGATGGCTTGGTCAGTTGGTAGCGAGGGGAGACGGCACAGGGTAGGTGTGCAACGGGAGGGGGAGGGGATAGAGTGGGAAGAGGGGGAAGAGGGGAGAGAGGAAGAGGGGGTTTGGGGAGGGATAGAGGGGAGAGGGATGGAGGGATAGATGGGGAAGGGATAGAGGGGGAGAGGGGGAGGGATAGATGGGGGAGGGATAGAGGGGGAGAGGGGAAGGGATAGATGGGGGAGGGATAGAGGGGGAGAGGGGGAGGGATAGACGGGGGAGGGATAGAGGGGGAGAGGGGAAGGGGGAGAGGGGAAGGGAGAGAGGATAAAGGGAGATTCGAGGTGGGAGATGGGGAGAGGGGATGGTGAGAGGGGGGAGGGGGAGAGATAGAGGGATGGGAGATAGAGGGGGAGAGGAGGGAGGGGATAAGAGGGAAGTTTGGTAGGGGAAGATGGGGGAGGGGAAGGGGAAATGGGGGAGTGCTGCATGAATAGGCATAAAGAGACGGCGTGGACAGAGAGAGAGAGAGGGGGGGGGGGGGCTAAGGGAGATACCATATCATATCAAAATGGCCACAGACGTGGGGAAGGAGCATGTGTGTATGTTTGTAGGTGTGAATGTATGCATTTGCCAGATGAAGTTGTGTTGCGGAGAAGTTCATATGTGACTGTATGGGTAGTGGCACAAAGATGCATGTGTGCGTGTATCTTGTTATTGCAAAATCTAGGAGAAGGGTTGACGGTCGGCATGTTCGTGTGAGGGGGAGATGGTCAACAAATAATTCATGTAGAAAGAAAATCAGATAGAGAGCAACATGTACGGGAGCTGGTGAAAGAGAAAGATACATGTATTTGCACTGAATCCGAATTACTTCGTGAGAATCATATTGCACAACTTATGGGAAAACCCGGGTCATTTGAGATGACGATGTTTTTTTTACTCAGAATGACTAAAATATATCTTCAACCCACTCCGTAAACTACATGCATAACCATGATAACGGAGCCGGACAACGCTTGGACATTTCGATTCAGACACACCGCGGGAATGTAACTAGCTGTCTTCTCTCTCTCTCTCTCTCTCTCTCTCTCTCTCTCTCTCTCTCTCCCTCTATCTGTCTACGTATGTCTGTCTGTCTCTCCTCCCCTCCCCCCTCTCTCTCCTCTCTCTCTCTCTCTCTCTCTCTCTCTGTCCCCCTTCTCTCTCTCTCTCTCTCTCTCCCTCTTTCTCCTCTACCCCCTCTCTTTCCGTCTCTCTCTCCTCTCTCTCTCTCTCTCTCTCTCTCTCTCTCTCTCTCCGTCTCTCCGCTCTTTCTCTTCCCCTCCTCTCTCCCTTTCTCCTCGTGTTTCACTTGTGTGGAATCGAATACCTCTCTAACTCCCACTTATATCCCTTTCAGTGTGTATCAACCATCTCTTGGAGGATGTGTGTGGCTGCATGGTTGGTCCGATGTATATGTTCATGGGCAGGTGTTTACTCGTGTTGACATACTACTCTGATGTCATGGCGTCCATTCAGGATTGTCACGTTCGCGTTCACCCTTCCTCATTCCCCTTAACAACCCCTCCCCCCCCCCCTTCCACCCCTTACCCAACCCACAACACAATGTAAAGACTCGTGCCATGTGATGCTTGAATGGCAATTAAAGACGTGCTGTCAGAAGCAGCTGCACGACAACGCGTTACTGAATCAATTTATATCGCCACGTGAACATAACGAACAGCCCGAGGAAAAAAAGACTTGATTAACTGTCGTTTAGAGTTCAATACTCTGTGTAATTGAGTTTAATTTTCCCGGGGACTCTCGCTCGAAGGACTGATGTTCAATTGTTGCTGTCTTCATGTAGTTTTGAAATGTTTAGTCCGTTATAATAAAGATACATTGCTCTTAATGACCAAAAAAAACACCATTCAACAATATGCATCAAGTAATATCTAGGAAGTCACAAGGTATTACACAATTTTTTTTATTCAGATTTAAATTATTTGTACCGTTCGTGTAAAAATGATTGTTATAAATGACACGGACAGAATACAACAATATACGTCAGGCGATGGGATGACGCAGTGCGTCACACGATTAAACACATTTTATCATTAAGATTTGAAATGTTTGTACCTTTTCTATAAAAAATATTGTTATTGATGGCACAGAGATATTCAACGATATATATATATATACGTCAAACAATGGGATAACGTAGCGCAACACACTAAAACAATGATTTATAAGATTTGAGATGTTTCTAGCATGTCTACCGTTATTGTAAAAACATTGTTATTGATGAGACACAAGTATTCAACAATATATATATACGTCAATCAATCATCAATTGGATGACGTAGCACGTCACCCTAAAATGATACATTATTAGGATTTGAGATGTTTGTCCCTTTCTTGGTAAAACAATATTTACATAGTATACGTCAAACAATCGGATGACGTAGCGCGTCACACTAAAAAAATATTAAAATTTGAGATGTTTGTACCGTTATTGTAAAAGTCATTGTTATATTGATGACTCAGAAATATTCAAAAATATTTACACACACGTCGAACACTCGCATGAAGTATCGCGTCACACGATATAACATACTTATTTTTTTTTTTAATTCAGGATGTTTGTACTGTTTTGGTGAAAAAATATTTTTATAAATGAGACCGAAAAAATAATTATGTACAGAGACATCACACTATTGGATAACGTACAGTGTCACACGATGTAACACATTTCATTATCAAGATTTAAAATGTTTGAACCGTTGTTCTAAATACTGATGTTAGTGTCGACACAGAATGATACAAACATATATCTACACTCGACACCAGGCTTTTAAGCTAGCGCAATGTATTGCACACTTGATTAATTGAATACATGTAGATTCTTCTTCTTCAGCCATTGTCGATCTGCTGCTGGATGGAGGCCTCAACATGGTCTCTCCACTTCTAACTATCCCTCGCATATTCATACCAGTTGGTATCATGCCAGAATTGCTGTATCTCATCTCTCCATTTCTTTCTATGTCTGTCTCTGTTTCTCTTTCCGTCAAGAAGTGCCATTCTGTAATTTGTGTACTCCATCTTCCATCTCTCTTTCTAGTGACATGGCCAGCCCATTTCCATTTACGCTGTTTGATTACTTTCATTATGTTCCTGACCTTTGCCTGCTGCCTTATCCATTTACCATGTTTACTGGTTTTGCGATCTTTGTAAGTGATGTTCAGCATACTTCGCTCCATGTTATATGCGTCTGCTAACTTTCTCTCCATTTTAGTTGTTAAGGACCATGTTTCTGATGCTTATGTCATTGGCAGGAGAATGCACTGAAGATTTACCAGTCATTAATGGCTGCGTGAGTTGCATTCTATCTCTTTTTTTTAATGCATAGTTATATTACCAAGTTCATCGCTCCCTTCCGTGATTTTTCCCGCTGCAGATTTATAATTACTTTCATTAGCTCGAGGTTACACGAAGCAAAACAATTTGATATAGCTGGCTATTCGTTGAAAGCTCAATTTCGGCAACGTATTCAATTTGTAATGAGTAATAAGGACATCATAATTATGAAAATGTATTCAATACAAGCGACGACGACTGATTGATGTTAAGAAAATGCGTACCGTATGTGAAATACAAACACAGCTAATCAACACGATTAAGCGGAAAGAAATATCATCGTCAATGTTATGAGCTTCGTTTTAAATACATTTATATACAAGGTAACATATACTTTGTGGCTTACATCAACTCGATTGAGCATCAGAGAAACGCATCGTTTGGATGGCGATCACTTGCAATTAATGCCACATCTTCCCCAATGCTTGAAACCAAGGATGACACATGCCAAAGAGTAATGTAATTACCAAATTAGGCTAATTAGTATAACTATATCTTTAAAGGACTACTGGAGTAATATATATAAGAAATTTATGAAATTAGCATTACGAATTTAGTAGTTATAAAATTTATTCCTTGAGTTGCAATGAACAAGATACACAGGAACAGGCTGTATCAAATTCTTCGTGTGGTAAGTTCTTATGTTTTGTCAGAGTTCTCAGTCGGTCAGTAAATGCTATAAATGTTTTCATACCCCCCCCCCTCCTATACACACACACACACACACACACACACACACACACACATGCACACACACACACACACATACACATGCACACACACACACCTGTTACACACATAACTAATCGTTAAGAAGTTTGAATCGTTCCAATTTATGTTTGTTATAACCGTTTTTTAAATGTATGTTTCACTCATCAACTTCAAAGTACAAAGAAAGAATATGTTGAACGCCAAGGTGAGAACAACAGCTTTCTTGAACAAAACTCTTGCATTAGCTATATCGCATATGTCATGTACGTAGGAATGTTTCGTAGATTCCGTTTTTTCGCTATTACATGATTATTCAGTAAAAAAAAAAGATCCCCTATGTCCGGAGGGAGAGAAAGAGATATGTCGAACACGCTTTTGTCACAAAATTTAAGTCAATTCATCTTGAATCACACACTCAAGTAATATGCGCATGAAGAAAATAAAACAAAGAAACACGTTTTAAGCTCTGCGAACAAAGCTGATCAAGCTATGCTGTAACTCAAATGAGCGAAAAACAAAGCAACCTAAAATATTTAAGTAGAAGAGAAGAGTGACACAAACAAAAACAGACGAATCAAAACAAGGGAGGAGTGACGAAAGAGGGGGAAAGAGGAAGGGGTGAAAATGAGAGGAAAAGGGGAAGAGAGACAGAGGATGGCGAAGGTGAAGGTGAGACGGGGAGGCAAACAGTGAAAGTAGCAAGGAGAATGGAAGTAGGTCAAGGACCCACGTGACAACTTTACGAAGTGTCTCCGTCGCCTCGAGGTTTGTGTGCGGTCCTAAAGGGGATAATCCGCGCTCCCACACTAAGGCCGCGTGAAATGTCAACTGTAAGAAAGCACGGTTCAATAAACGCCATCTTCATGCGATTGAAAAAGGAAACTGCTGAAGCAAGCAAGGTTTGCTGTAACGATGATTAAGATGCGTGCACTAACATTTCTGAAGGAGAGGCTGAGTACCGATTTTCTCAGAGAACTTAACGCTCGAAGTTTCAAGCTGTTCCAAGCCAACTGTCTTTGAGTGTATGTGTAGGTCCCGCTACTGCTTTTGACGTTATTACGAAGTCGTGGGGTGACAATGTTCGCTTTGCGCGCGATTTCCTGGACTTGGCTTGTTATCTTGCCTACATCTCGAGGGCGCGCGTGGGGATTTTATACTCTTATCGTGATCAATCGGATATCTCTCTATCTTTCTCTAACTTTCTGTCAATGTTATCCATTAGCCCATGAGAACTTGCGTGTGTCGGTTTGTAGGTGTTATTGTCCGTGTGTATGTGAGATTGTATGTGTGTGAGAGAGAGAGAGAAAGAGGGAGATAGAGAGATAGAGACAAAGAGAGATGGAGTGAGAAATGGAGAGAGAGAGATGGAGAGAGTGCTAGAGAGAAGGGGGATGGAGAGAAATAGAGGGAGAGGGGATACAAAGTACATGTTTAAAAGAGACACCAAACGTGCCAAAGAAAAAAGAAGAAAAAAGGTGTGAGGAAACAAGTATACCTGGCAGATGGCAAGAGATTGAAAAAGGACGGAAGAAAAACATTCTCGAAACCGACCTTGACAAGGATTTGGTCAAATTCCCTCCTCGTTCGGTTTGGTAAATACTGGCACCATTTTTAGAGAAACATGACAAAGGGTCACATTTCGCTCTCATGTATCTTAATACGTGTACGTGCTTACCAAGGCTCAAAGGCCTTTTACAACCAACCGTCAGGACAATGCGACGTGACAACTCAACCTGATCGGACAAACAGCCAGATTAAATTTAAATTTATGAGGCTACGATCGAGGAGAAGGAATTTCAAGCAGAGTTAGTTATGTGATGTGTAATGGATATATGAAAAATCGTATACACATGTCATGGAAAGGGGTGTTTTCCAGGGATGCAATATTTCTTATTTAAAAGATGGCGTCTTCAAACCGTCAAAACAATAATATCAGGGGATTTGATGTTAAGAATCTTACCATTTTTACCTGATGATACAGTTTGTTTTCCGAATGGATTTACTGAATACATGTATTTGTATTATTTATTGAAGTCTTTAAGTGTTTTAAGTGAACTTTCTGGGTGCAAGATTAATTTGAGTAGAACAGACCCTGTATGGATTGGTTGTAAAAGAGGCTGTGTAGATTAATGTGCTTTAGGCCACATTGGCTATGGAATATCTTGGAAAACCAATGAATTCAATTCCCCTGGCATATATTTCTCACTTTAGAGATATCTGTTATCATATCTTACCATATAATAGCGATGATTTCACATTTATTCTTAGAATTATTCTTATATCAATAAAATTCCATAAAATTTTAGTGATATTGCAAATCTTCTTCTATAAGCCCCTTTCTTCTTCTGTAGTTAGATATCGAATGATTGTTATTCATAATTTCAACTGTGAAGTATATTACGTCACCTAAGTACGTGGCAGTTTATGTCAAGACCCACTCGCATTAAAATGTGTGGCACTTTGTTAAGCTTTTTACTTCAGATGTACATCATATCGAACCTATCCGTTCTAAAGTTATGCGCATGCGCAGAAGAACTTAGCGGAACCAAACGGTATCAGTTTTCGTGACGCGCTCACCAAAGTCTGACAACCTCGCTACTACAAAAAAGTGCGAGCAATACACAGCTAGAATTTCGCAGATCCTTACTCTTATGATTTCGTATAGGGTTAATACACTGCCCGCCTCTCAGCGAAAACCTGACTTAAGTTATCCATCACGATGGTTTATTGATCGCTATGAATAGCAAGCACGTGATCCAGGGGGATTATTTCTGTATCAGTCGCATGCCTTAAAAGCCTATGGGTTTCCAACCGTATTTCCGCTCGCCCGCTTTTCTCCTATCCTGTCTCAAAAGATTTGATTTGAAATAGAATCGCACACCGTCCAGCGATGTGGATCCCGTTGCATAGAATTGATAATTAATGGTACCTCTGCCATCAATGGTAACTACCATGCTAAAATCCCTTGGCAGCCAATGAAATGAAAGGTTTTCATAGAAATTGCAATTGGTAGCAATGTTGCCGTCAATGGTCAATAGGTGCACGGAAAACCTTTCAAGCACAAACATGACAGAGACATTTCAGTGAGAGTTTGACGAAAATCCATCAAAGAATAAGGAAGTTATGATTTGTCAAATAAGTTTTGTAGTTGTGACGTGACCAGCAAGATGATCTCCCATATTGTGCTAGTAACCACTTTGCCTTGAAAATGCTTATTTTCTGAAAACGATTACCTGTGCATTTGATATATCATTGGGCACATTTTTTTTACCCATAAACTTTTATTCAAAAGATTCATTCCTTCATCAAAAACAAGAAGAGGAGGAATGTACGGGGAAAATAGAGAGCAACATACGGAGCATCTCGCACGTGACGTCCCAAAATTAAACTTTAAGCCATTATAATTGTTTTTATCCTTTCACGGACTATCGTTAAACCTTAACTATTGTGCTTCTGCCATGAACTTCAAGGTGGACTTTCTCGTTAAGGTTTACGCAGCGTGAATACAGAAGGCGGGATTAAGTATGGAACATACATCAGCGGATAAAGGATTCATGAATAGATTCAAGATTCAAGTTAAACTTTATTTCCAATATAAAAAAAACGCACTATATTGTACAATATGGGTAATAACATATGGTAAAATTAATTCATTTGAAGCTTAGTTCTACAAAGTGTAATACAGTATGTACACGATCAGTAATTCATAGTTTAATAGATTGGAAAATGTACTGAAATTAAAAGCTCAATGGCTTGACCAAATTATTCAGCCCGATATGGTATATGGCATATAAATGGTTGGTTTGTTGACTATGTATAACACTATTAATACAGAAATATACATATCTATGATAAATTAATCCTACCTATGAATTACCAAAACCTATGGCAAAGGCGAAAATAGAGGGGGCGTAGACTCATTTGTTTTTTTGAATATTTTTGTATTAAAATATGTGTTCAGTCTGTGATTTTCCAAATATAGACATGACAGAGCGGGCTGGTACCTCAACCGCCCCCATCTTGATCAAAAACCGGTTTATTACTCAATCGGCTTCTCTGTTGCAAGCAGGGTGCCAGTGAATGCGGAATAAGAGGACACGCATACATCAGTGAACGGAATATACATGTGCTATTGACATCGGAAATATACTAACCATATCACAGTGAAGCCTGTATATAACGGCCGCTAAAGATAGAAACATTGTGGTCTCTATAGGCGTATCTTCTTAGTGTAGAGGTTACTTTAAAACAGCCTTTAAGAACAAAAAAAAAACATTGTTCACGGGAAGCAAAACATTGAGGTATTAATGGACAGTGGTCGCTTGAGCAGGTTTCCCTCGACAGTATCATTTTTTTTAAGTGGCACATGAGGAAATCAATTCATACCAGAATAGGAAACAGATATCCTCTATCGCCAATAAGTTTGTGCCGTGATATCTGTGTATAGCTCTTGTCCGTTGTCGATCTTTTCTCCGACTATAAAGGTGTGTGTGTGTGTGTGTGTGTGTGTGTGGCACTGCCGGTGTGTTGTCGTGGCTGTATCTGAGAGGTTAATAATTTGAAATAAATATAGTATATAACTACATATATATATATATATATATATATATATATATATATATATATATTGCTGCTAAGATATGTTGGAATAGTTACAATGGTACGTTACGAACAGACGGAAATGTTGCACCTCCATCGCCTCCCAACTCGGCAACGTCTTGGGATGCTTGTGCTGTACCGGTGACTGGTGATTTGCTTCATGAATAAGTCGTCGCCGTCTCACGAAACTCCTCGATCGGTAAATGTTACAAAGAAACATCGCGCGGAATAATTCAACACGAATTCCTCGAAGAGAATACAATCAAGATGTGCTAAGCTTTTAGGCAAGCTCCTTGAAATGTTTTTTTTTTCTTAAAGTGTTTTTTCCAAACAATTGAATCATGTCACAATAGTTATAAACATAATTTTCAGTTATAGAAATGCTATTCAATTATGTGAGAACCTTTCAGGCGAGCTCCTTCGAAATAGTATACCTATTTTCAGAAACAAAATGTTCTTTCCACATGAATGTTATTTGCAAACAATGGAATCACTTCACAATCGATATAAACAATATTTTGATTTTTAACATGTCAGCATAAACATGCTATTCAATATGTGATGACTTTTCAGGCGAGGTGCTTCGAAATGTTATTTCTACATTAAAAAAAAAAAACAAAGCAGAAATGATATTCCACATTTTTCTGTCTACATTTTATCCAAACTATACATCGTTATGTCATATCGGAATATACCGCGTTCGTTTTCTGATCCTTACGTTCATTATATATTGCTATGAACTAGTAAAGCAGCCACGTGCATAGAAAGACCAACTGTCTGTAAAGACCAATGTTTCTCATTGAAACCTGTATCAAAGCTACCTGGACATAAAAACCACCTGCTCATAAAGACCACAGTCCTTGTCTCCATTGAGTGGTCTGTATACACAGGTTCCCCGGTAATAAAATACGATACAAGAAATTTTGCATGTGAACAAGATTAAAGAGTATGTCTTATAT
>CAVLGW020000472.1:0-13530 GCA_963669155.1 Arbacia lixula
AAAAGACGAGAGGGCTGTATTCATGAAACCTTCCTAGCCTAGTTAGTTCCTAACATGCATGCAGCTGAATGCACTACAGTAATGAACTAGGCTTGGTAAGGTTTCATGAATACAGCCCCTGGGAACCAGAACAGACTCACTATGGGCCATATTCATGAAACCTTTCTAAGCCTAGATACATGTACTTGATAAAGTACATTCAGCTACTTGCATTTTTAGTAACTAACTAGGCTACATGAAGTAAGCTTTTGTGAAAACAGCCCCTGGGAGCCTGAACAGACTCTGGGCCATATTCATGAAACCTTACTAAGCCTAGTTATATGTAGTTGATAAAGTGCATTCAGCTACATGCACATAGTATGCATTTTTAGTACGAGGCCCTTTCACTAAAATATAACTGAATGGTCCTGACAGCCAACTACTCATGAATATTAATGAGTCAGATTGAATGAGACTCTTAGGCATTTGTTTCTATGTTCCTGTGTCTTAATCCATGGTTGAGTGGTTGAGTTACTGCCCGATAAGCAGTACTTAGATTGCAGATTCAAATCCTTTTTCCTGGTTCCAAGATTTTTGTCTGGCTTGTTTTTCATTACTTACAGGATGGAGCACGGTATTCTTACTACTACCGGGTGAATGCCTAAAATTTCTTTTCAACAAATTAATTAGGCTTACTGAGGTTTCATGAATATGGGCTCTGGAAGTCAAAAAGCTACCCACAAAACACAAAAAGAACAGATCAGATCTATACAATGTGCACAACCTCAGGGGCCCCTTCCAATACACTTAACCATAATCAGGTAATTATCCATGTTCAGTCATGGCCGAAGGTTATTATGAGCCATTGAGGGGCAGGAACAACAAAGAGAGGGATTGCTAATCCTATCTACAGGGGAGGTGATCTTCATTATGGAGTTAAGCACACAAACGAGTGTGACCTGCCCATGCAATAAGAGTGACAGTACCTGTAGGACTATGGAGCTTATGATAGGCCAAGAATAACACAGTCCTGGTACTACATGTAGACTGAGGAGTGCACGTACACAATATACATGCATACAAGTACCACATTAGACTTGCTACCAACTATGTCTGGAAATGTAGCCTAAGCCCTCTTCCCTGCATAGATTACATTGGTTATAGACTGTTAAGTGTGTGCACATATATTGTATGTTTGTTGTTTCCTTTTTATAATGGTTTAATACATTGAATTAAATGTCTGGTAACACAGACTAGGTCCACTTCCCTGCATGCCACTAGGCTTAGATCATGTTTCCAGACCTTGTTGTTTCCAGACAGTTGTGAATTGGTTGTTAGTCTATGTACCCATACACTGCACATCCTTGACCCCTGGATATGCATGTCCACAGCAACTCCACAGCACTGCATAGAACATACATTTCGCTTGTACAAATATCCCTCTTAAATAAAGGTGTCGTAAATGTGTATCTGGCAGGGAATGCATTCTTGATCTACACTCTAGCTCAAAGGAATTGGCATAGAGAAAGGGAAAGTGAAGAAAGGGAAGGAGCCGCTGTTTCAAACTGTGGTATATTTTATCCAGTTCAGCTTGAAATACGATGCTTTAGCCTAAAAACCATTGTGTTTCATGCTGAACTGGACAAAATATACCACGGTTTGAAACTGTGGCTCCTTCTCTTCATTCCCTTTCCCTTTGCCAATTCCTTTGAGCTGGACTGTACTTAGATCAACTAGCTTCTAGTGCTAACCATGGCTGCTTGGCTAGAGCCTGTCATCGAGTGCTCAGAGCTCTATAAAAGCCGGGGTGGTACTGTATATATGTTGAAAACAAACTTTTTAACTGACACGTTTTACTTAGATGTCCCATAATCCACAACTCTAATTCACCGATTGGTACACTTAGAATGTATGTTACATGTATGTTTGTTTGCTTTTCAGAATACCAACTGATTTAGCTACGACAGTTGTGGACTAAGGTTTCTTTTAGAGTACCAGCCCTGATTACCATCCTCATTATTACCATACCTTAATGCTGAAAGGATTTGTGTGCACCATCTCCTCCAAGACTTCTCCTGGATGTTCCTCTTGTCTTTCTTGATCCTCTTGAGGAACTGCTTGAGGGAGCCAGACGACATGTACTCTGTGATGAAGATCACCTAGAGGAGAAGAACAGGTACATCATTCATAATTAACCCTCTTAGTACCAAGCAATCATGGTTCCACATGAATGACTACAGAGATTATCACCTACATGTAGATATAGATGGGACTGAAAGGGTTAACCATCTTCGGACTAAGCCATGGAAATCACGCCAAGTTTTGACACGTTTGATATTCTCATGGGTCTGAGAAGGTTCATTTTTTCTTCAACACCAAAAAGTGAAAAAATGTAAAAAGAAGGCTATTAAACTGAGATCCCTTTTGAGTTATTTGTACAGAATATGCAATATTTTTTCTACTCTTTAATTGAGCCATGAGAATCACAGCTTTTGCACAAGTCATATTTACAATTAACCCCATAGGTATCAAGCTATCAGAATCAAACTGATCCAAATCAGTTTTATGTTCCCGTTGGTCTGAGAGGGTAAAACTTGCTTCAAAGGCAACTCCACTTGTCCGCAACAATGAACTGAACATTATTTTCATTTCCCTGATGCACTCTGCATAGAAGCATAACCATACCCCAACAATCACTCGTCTACACTAGATTTAAATATCAACATTAGAGGACTAGTGATTGACTTCCTTATGATATATGTTGGTCTGATTTTACTCTAAACTCTTGCTTTCATATGTCTGTTTATCTGATTATTGTGCTCTTATTTATAGCAAATGTTAATCAGGGTTTCACTCTCTTATAACTAATCAACATTCCCACTTATCTCTCTACTCCTAGCCTTGAAAGGAGATTTTCTTGGGAAAGGTGACAACTCAGCAATTACCCTTGGCTCATTTTCTTTTCTCCTTAAACTAAATAATATGTCCACATTATCTACTCTGGTTGGCTGAGATTTTCTTGGGCAAGGTGACACCTCAACACTTACTCTTAGCTCATCTTGTTTTCTGGTGACACTTTATTTATTCATATTTGACTAAATAATATGTCCACAATACTTCTCTGGTTGGTTGACAACTTCTTGGGCAAGACACAAACTCAATGCTTAAACTTAACATTCATCCATTTATAGTATATAAAACGTTTCATGCTGATTTAACACTTTATTTATTCATATGCACTTGAGTTAAAATTTCTGTCCGAAATTTAATTTACATGTTTTATATAAATTATCTTGTATCTTGTAACACTTACCCTTGGCTTGTCTCTATCTGACTTGGTGTCCGTCCAATACTTGTAGAACTTGACAATGTTGGGGTGCTCAAGTTGGATGAGATTATCGAAAACAATCTGAATCTTATCCTGCAGATGACATAAGAGAAACAAAAAGGAGGAAATAAGAAGGGTAATATTTACATTGAAAAATGACACAATATTCATATTTATGCACTTTATAGTATTTGTGTAATGTACACGTGGGGAAAAATTTATTCCAAATTTTGGGGGCTCCTTTTTGATCAGATTTGGCTACAATTTGACATTGTGTCTATGGGAATTTTGGGGGCTCTTTTAACATTTTCCAGGGCTCTTTTAAGTATTTCTGGGGGCAAAATCGCCCTGAGCCCCAATTTTTTTCATGGTGATTCAACATTTTGTCACATAATTCAAGAAGAACACAGGTTACAGAATGAAAATACATTCTATGAGAAAAAAAGACAATACAGCATACAGTACCCTTACTATCTGTACAGTATGTAGTACAGTTCATTCAATGTTTTTGTTTGCTTATATTTTACATGTAGTTTTTCAATACATGTAGTGATTGACATGAAGAAGCACTCACGCTGCCCTTTCAAATCATAACATTCGCGGTTACGTCTTGCTAAGATGATTGCACAGATCAACGACAACAAATGCAAATAATACCATGAATTGTAAAGAGAGCCATATGTCTGTTTGTTTATATGTGAGTCATGCAACATTGATCGACATCACCAGGAACATGGTCTTTTGTTCTGTGGACAAATTTTCAAAGGGCTCCGTTTAACTTGTGTCCGCATAACAAAAGACCATGATCATAGTGCATGTTGTATGAAGTTGATGCTCCATGAGTCTATTGTACGAACATGTATAATGGAGGGAACATATTTTAACTCGTGGCGTGCCACATGTGAACTTTTTCCCAAGTAATACACACAAATCCCATAGAGAAGCAGTTTATCTGGCACTCAAAGGGTGAAGTACATGTACATGTACTTAAAAAGTAAAAATGGAGGACAAAAAGTGGCTGCATTTTATAAGCACATGTTAGACTGGCTTCCAGGCTCTTAGACATTCTTAATTCCAACTGATGAATACAGTCTAGAAATATTGACTGGTCACTGTATCTTTATCCTCTTTTCTCAGTCCCTGTTTGGGTAAGCCAGAGGAGGAATTGAAAATGATTAGTCTACTGCCACCAGACTTGTTTTTTAAGAAGTATAGTTTGGATTGAAATGCCCCACAGCCTGGGAGCCAGGCTAAGCACATGTACAATGTGCGTGGGCGCTCACATTGCAGATAATTCATGAGGAAGATCTCATCTCGCCCACTCACCACATACACCACATAGAAAACACAGCTTACATTAGATTACAAGTCACAAGGGAAAGCATCTCAGATAATACCACTGAAAAAAAAAAAATCCATACATGAATGTGAAATCTGATCCTGAAACGTAAACAGGAGGGGAAAAAAACATTTTCAGAACCCCCTTTTAAGAAACAGTTCAAGTCACAGACCCATTCACACTCGAAAAGTCACTGTAAATACAACTTTTTCATCCTACCATGTATCTATTATGATGAGTGACTGCCAACATCGCTCCAATGACACTCTGGCGATGTTCAGGCAGGTAGTGCGCACACATGAGTCATGTCCACAACTTTGTTGTGTAACCATTTTACTCCGGGAAAAGATTGGCATGTTTCCGAAGCGGGATGTTTAAAAAAATCTTTGAGGTTGTTTTTGGCTGTGTTTGGGGTTGTTGCCTAGCAACTTTGACTCTTGCTGGTGATGTTAGAAAAATCAAGATTTTGTGAGGACTGTCAATGTACACGGCCCTATTGTACATGTGTACACTGTAGCCTAATCCAGAAAGGAAAACAAAGGTAGGAGGCACTGGACAGTTCTGAAAACCCCTATTCACAAACAAAAGTTGCCTGCTACAGTTAGTTAGCATAGTAGTGCAGGAATACCTTACATTTTGTATGAGGAAAACTACAAATGAGCACCATGAATACTGTACTTCTTCTTACAAAATCACCCTTTTTTATCCCACTGTTTACCCTGGCCTGACAGCAGAGTTTGACTCTCAACAAAACTTGGAGATTTGGGGGCAAGTACATGTGTAATGCGCATACTGTACCCCACTTGTCCGCCATGAGTCACATGCTAAAACTCTCTACATTAAGTGATATTTTTGCATGCGACGCTGCCAAAATCTCAAAATGTTTGAAAAAAATGTTTTAAAAGTCACACTCCACAGTACATCTAGGACATATCAAACCATCTTTTTTTTTTTTTTTTTTTTTTTTTTTTTTTTGGGGGGGGGGGGGGGTGTTTTAGGGTAGATGCCAAGAAACTTTTTAAAAAACAATTTTTGGTGATATATAAGTACGTTGACAATACTGGTTGACCTGATAACTCCCTTCTTCCTACAGGTACATATGACAAAAAATGAACTGTTCATCACACAGGCCAAACGTTAATAACGTCTTTTTTACCCTTTCGTTTTTTATTTTCTTTCTTCGAATGACATGTAAAAAAGCAACAAATCTTGCATGTTTGTAGTGTTATTTTGTATTGAAATGTATGTATGACTTTTCGTGAGCAAAGCAAATTTCCATGAATGGCCAATAAATAAATGATTCAATATGATTCAATGCACTAAAAAAAGGCCCAATGGGCAGCCTGAATAGATCCTTTAAAGAAGAGTAAAGGAGCTGGTGGTGGGCCCTGGGTAATTGTAACTGCAATATCAAGTCTGAGGTTCCCATGATAGGAGGGAAGAAGGGACTGTAAATCACATCACCCTGTCAGCTGCAAAAGCTGATTAGGTTTGGCTGGCTGGCTGGGTGTACACTTCTACATATGTACAGGGATTTCTTCCGAATTGTTTCATGTTGCATTGAACTACAGTGTATAAGTTCCTGTCAGGAAATGTGGTTAGATACACAATACTAATGGTAAAGATGCAGTATAGCAGGTTTTCTTATCCTGCAATCTTTGTTGATTATACACGTAACCACAGAGAGTTCGGATGGAACACTGCCCATTTCTATGCAAAAGTTACCATTTCTATGCAAAAGAGGGCAATGAAATGATGCAGAAGTCATGTTTTGATGGATTACACTGCGCAAATTAAGCTACATGTAAGGATAAGGGTTATAAGTTAGGGTCAGGATCAGGTATGTTGAGGTTGAAGTTTACCTAGTAAATGTATGTAGGTTTACCATTAGGGTTAGGGTCAGGCTTTTTGAGTAAATTCTTGCAGTATTTGTGGGGTGAGAAATCATGTGTATTAGCACCTTGTCTTCTGATGCAAAGATAAGAATTAAATATTAATAAAAGCGCTGAAGTGCATCTTTTCCAAACTAGCACATCTATCAGATGTCCCATATGTAACATCCACAAGTATAAGGATGGAGGATCGTGATTTCTTGGCAAAGGATGGATGATGGCTGAGAACGAAAAAAAAATAATAATAATAATTTAGGGTCAGACCATTTCAAACTGAGTCTCACTAACAATGAGAGAACACAACATAGGCCAGTTTACACACCTGCATCTTGTAATATATCTGCCACGAACAATGATTCTAAGCAAGGGATGTTCTGTTTGTTATTTCTTCAGGGGTGTTTGATTTGGGCAGACGTCATCAGCCTATAGTTGAAAATAGCCCGCTATTTGTGTCCTACCACTCACAGATGAAAGTGACAAAATAGAAAGCTAACACTAGACATTCCCCTGCACAATCTTAACACTAAATCCTTGAAGAATCTATTCACCAGCTTACAATTGTACTTCCTAGATCATTAATACAGAAAATGTGCTGTTTGTCAGCTTGGTTATAATGCAGATCTTCATGTACATGTACCTACATGTACACTGTACAGTAGATATTTGTATTTACAGAGTTAACCCTTTCATTACAACCATTGACAGTCCTGTGTCAATTATAACACAATTTATCGTAAAATGAGTTATGTATAATGTACAATGTATGTGAGCAGGTATAGGCGCATTCTCCCCCCCCCCCCCCCCCCACCACCCACCCTTGCCAAACTGACCCCAGTTCTAACCTTACCCGATCACAGATGGAACAGCTTGCGCTCGTTTTTGACCTCTAGACGATAATTACAATTCAATTGAGAAGATCCTTTGTTTGTGCTATCACTGTGGGAACTTACACCATACTACAGGCACAGTGGGCATTGCATGATACAATACTACAGTACATGTACACAGGCCTGCACATGAGCAAGCACCCGTTACGCAAGGGGTTGAATTAGAACACTAGGACCATATCATTTCATTCATGAAACATTACTAAGCCTAGTTAGTGGCCAAAACTCATTCAGTTGCACGCAATTTTAGCTAGGCTAAGCTTTCATGAATATGGCCCCTGGATCCAAAGAACATAGTTTTCTACAGATTTAACACAGGAGCCCCTGTACATGTACACATTAAGAAAAAAACATACAAATTGTATCCGGATCCTCTTTGGAAACGTCAATGTGAAGCCCTAGATACATTCTATAACAATATATGTTTTTTACTGTAAGTAATCATTTCATAAAACTGACTCATTCTAAGTCACACTCTTTGCTGTAGTTTCTTGGCCTGAGCGTGACCTTGGTGAAGCAAAAAGACATCATACTAATGTTAATGTGATTATTCTGCATGGTCTGCACAACATTGTTAACTGTTAACAATGTTCACTTAATTTTAGATACTGGTATCTTCTTTCAAGAGTCATTCTGTATTGAAAGATTTTTCTCCCTCCTCTTTCATTGGCTTTCTCTCCATCCCCCATCTCCCATTCCCCTCTTCTTTTCTTTACCACTTTATGATAAGATTGCTTAGGAAAATGAGTCCTACTTTCAGTCATGTATAGTGCACCGATACATCATGACATTTACAGCCATTTCTTTACTCTGCAACCCTCTACATGTACTAGCAGAAACTTAAAACTATCCTTTTGAGATTACTGGAACATGTGCAAACATAGATGAAACCAAATCACTCAGCCTGAATCCTCATCTTTACCCTAACCCTAATCCTTAAATATCAGTGTGTATGTAGACTGAATGGGAAATAGACAAACACAGAGTAGACCTCGTGGATGATCATAATGCATGCAAGGATGTTTTTATGATCATTAATTCATAGCTTGCACATTTCCATCACTCATTCATTCATTCATTCATAATATCAAAAACCTATACAGTGTAAATTCTCTTTCCTTCACATTTTCTCCACTCCTCCCCCATCCTTGCTTTCGCCTCTTCTGAACCCTTTTCCATTGTTTTTTTTTTCTTTTTTCTCTTTTACAATCCTCTTCGTCACCTTCTCCCCTTCTTCCCTTGCACGTGGGGCACTATATACATGTAGGTACATACATGGTATTGCCTGTAAATGTAAGACTCTGCTGATCGTGTAATGGGGGACTCTGTGTTCATATTTAGCTCTTAATCTGGATTATATTGGATGTTCTGCCAGGCTTATTGCGATTTAACGATTCGCCTCGTCCCGCATCTACCCGCCAGATTACTTCCATACAGTAGGTGAGACTGATACTAGGGTACTGTGCAAAATGCAAATACTGTCCTATGTCTTTACTTGTTCGATTTATCTAAACATCACACCCACACACTCACACACACACACACACACACACACACACACACACACACACACACACTCACACATACCTGTACAGTAGATATTGCCATTGATGTCTACAAAAAAGTTATAATCTACAGTATGTACTATAGCAAATTTTAGTGGTATTGCACTTTCGCACTAGACAACGCATGCAGCAATACTGCCTTTCTGACTATCTGTGGCAGAGCGTAATAAAAATGAGCCATAAATCATACTTTTAGATGAACTGAACTGCACAAATTAGGCCATTGGATATGGTTAGTGTGAAGCGGAAATTTTTCAATCAAATTTGATATTTAAAAATGTCTGGCGCGAAAGGGCATCAACGCCCACATTTCTCACATAATACAAAGTGGGAATGCTCATCTGGCATCAACAAAATTCTTCCCAAGATCTTTACCACCTACTCCAGGTAACAAGTCTGACCTTTTGAAAAGGCTAACCTGTCTGACTGTCTGTTTCTCTCTCTCTCTCTCTTTCTATCTGCAATCCCCATCCCAACACGTACATGTACGTATCTTCTGCATCACCCTTCACTTTATCTCACTCTGTCTCTCTCTCTCTCCCCCCTCCTCTTGCCCTCCTCCTCCTCCCTCTTCCATCTTCCACCATCTCCTCATCCACTCCTCCTTCATGTACCTCTTCCACCTTCTCTTCCATCCTCCTCCTCTCCTCCTCCCCTCCTCTTTCACTCCTCCTCAACTCCTCCCTCCCTCTATTACCTAACTTTCCCTCTTGCTACCCCCCCCCCCCTCTTTCTTTCCCTCTCTCATGCCATTATTCACCCCTCTCCCTCCCCTTCACATGCCCATCACCCACCCTCCCCCCCCCTCTCCACCTCCATTATCAACCTCCATCTACCTCCCTTTCCCCTACCGATCACCCTCTCCCCATGGACCCTGCCGAGACAGCGGGTAAGCTAATTTGGGAACGAGGTGTATGGGCACTCCACTCCAGCCATCCCAAAGGCCACATCCGCATCTCTCCGCCGCTCTCTCAATCATCCTCCCCTCCTCCTCTCTCTCTATCCTCCTCCTCCACCCTCCCCCCCCCCCCCCTCTCTCTCTCTCCCCATCTTATATCGTTCCCCTCTCCCTCCACACTCTCCCCCCCCCCTCTCCCCTTCTCTCTCATCTCTCTCTCTCTCTCTCTCTCTCTCTCTCTCTCTCTCTCTCTCTCTCTCTCTCCTCCAGCTCTGAAGCTCTGCCTCTCAATGATACATTTTAATAAACTAGCTGCCAGTCAGGTGTAACACTATATTGCTATTTAGTCTGGCTCCATCCCATAATACACTTTCATGTCACTTCAACTCTCCATCTCTCTCCATCATCAATGTGTTTGGACTTCCTATTCCCTTTCCCTTTGCATTACAACCTAATAACTGGCATTTTTCTTTTCTTTGTCTCATTTTGTAGGAGTGTAAGGAATGTGGAGATGACACTAAACTTTATGAGCTTGACCACTTGACCATGACTTCATACATTGGCCACCTGCCCGGATACCAATATGAGGGTGATTCCTTTGGTCAGTTGGCCTATACTGAAGGATTTACATATATAAATATTTTGAATGAGATCAAAGTATACAACATATTACCCTACTAATCAAAGAAGTCCCTTCATTTTAACAAATAACTCGGGCACTGTAAAGAATTAAACATGAGGCGGTGTACAAAATCAAAGTACCAGTCCTCCGTCTTGAGGAAAGACTAAGGCAAAGAACAAAATCAAAGTATACTGTAAGTCCTTCCGTCTTGAGGAAAGACTAAGGTGGAGTAAAAAGCTTACACTTTAAGTATCCATCCTTTGGTCTTGAGGAAAGGCTGAGGCACTTTTCAAAATCAAAGAATCAGTCCTTTCATCTTGAGGAAAGACTAAGGCAGTGTTCAAAATCAAAGTACCAATCCTTCTGTCTGAAGAAATGTCTAAGGCAGTGTAAAATATAAAAGTATCTGTCTTGATGAAAGACTAAAGCAGTGTGCAAAATCAACATCTTTCCATCTTGATGAAAGGCTAGGAAACGTGGGCGAGCGGCACAATTCTGACATGACACTTGCCTTCAGCCCAGACAGCCACACAACGTAGCAGACGAGGTAATGAATAAACGTGGCCAATATTTATGAGAAGGGCCTCGGGAGGTGGAGGGGCAGAAGACACGATGGCAATATTAGCTTTAGCCTGCCTTTTAGGCTATTTGACATTTCTGATCCAAATTGATGACTAGAGTCTGGAAAACTCAAGACTAGTCACTGCATCATTCTCCTCTTTTTCTCAGCAAGCCAGAGAAGGAATTGTGAATGATTAGTCTACTACCTCCAGACCTGTTTATTGGACATTATAGTTTGGATTTAAAATGCTCAACAGCCTGGAAGCCAGGCTACACTGGTCGCAGAATCTTCTTTGGAAAAGCTGGTCAAAGCATCCGTGGGATGAATTATAGCTAAAAATAACAATGAATATTGCAAACAAACAAAGAATAAGATCAGCATTTTATTGAATGCCTACTAAATGACTCGCGGGGAAAAGGGAAATTAGAAATGTACTGTACGATCTGGTTTCAGGAACAGATTATGAAATGTAATGTACATACCGGGAGAAAAACAATCAAGCTCTGCCTTATAAGGAAAGATACTAATAATTTTGCTCAATCAACCAAAGGAAAAAACTTCTTTCTTTTTGGCTTCTCCATAGTCATATCATAAAAGATCTATAAAGGAAATGTTCAATGTTGCTTCCTGGTTGGCCGATCATAAGGTTTCAATAAGGAACATCAAACATATACACCGTACATCGCCTTCATATTCCAGATACAATGAACATGTACTGTACATGTATGTAATGTTCATATAGGAGTGAATCCTTTGCGCATTTCGTGCCTTGATATTCATCACCCAGGGAAATAATCATCATTTGCGGGCGCTTCTTTTCAAGTCTGATATCATGAAATGAATGCCCTGAATCATATTTTGCATTAGACCACTGAAGGATAGATAATATTTTACAAGGCCTCTTTTTCTTATTCCCGGGGGCTGTTTTTGCATTAGGAGGGGGGGGGGGGGGGGGGGGGGGGGGGGGGCTTAATCGCCATGAGCCCAATGTTGTTGGTCTTCTGAAACACTTAGATCTCACTAGAGCCTCTCAGAGAAGTATAAATGTTGGAATGTGCCCAAGGAAAAATTAATTCAACATTTTCAGGCGCTACTTATTTAGCACATTGGCCATTGGCTATAATTTTTACATTGTGTCTATGAGAAATTTTAAGGCTTTTTTAATATTTTCCAGGGCTCCTTTAAGCATTTCGGTGGTGAAATCGCCCTGAGCCCCCATATATGTATTTTTTTCCATGAATGTGCTCTGGCTTACTATTGCGAATCTCAACCTTAATCTTCAATATTTTTTTCATCACATGATCAATCTGGTATGGCATTGGGAAACGTGTGTTCATGCATAAATAAATTGCCAGACATTCTGTGCACTCGACTGTTATTGATCAACAACTCTCTCACAAAACCTCCCCTGCATTCAGCCTTTTAGAAGAGTGCAGTGTTTGCAGAAATACTTATCCACTTTACTTTCATGTTATGTCAACACACAGTAATATTATCAAGTGGGGAAATTAAACTGCATTCAATATTTCAAAAATCAAATGTCAGTCACTCTGATAATATTCAACGACTTGCACATGTACACCAATGGACATTTAGTAGAATGCAAACGAATGTGAGTTTGTTGTCTTATATTTTTCTCACAAGACCTGTACAATAGCATGGCTTTTAGGCTGTCGGGCATTACAAGTACCAAACTTAATTCAATGAATGGGTCTTATTGCAGGAGACTACACTTTTTCTATGTGGGATATAGTAAGGGAGAAGAGAGGCGAATGTAAAGTCACTAGTCTAAAGAGTTCTAGACACTACTTCATTAGTTTGTATTTGAAATGCCGTACAATGTGAAAACCAGGCTAGAAAACACCAAGCTCCATTGAATTACACCCTGTATCAGCTTTCATATTACAGTACAAGTGCTTTCCTAGTACGACGTACAATCTAAAGCACTCACTCAATTCCAGCAGCCATATTCAGTGCTAGAAGCAACATGTAGTGGATCTAATGAGTAATCAAGAGTAAATCCTACCAGGTACCCATTTACACACGTACTACACCTGGGTTGAGAGGGACAAACATGGGTAAAACACATAGTCCACGGATGAGCTCACTAGGCTGGGTTTGAACCCAGGATCTATCTGCTAGAGTCCAGCGCTCTCACCATTATATCACAGCGCCCTCTTCTACATGTACATACCTCTTGATCTTTGAAGTCCCTCCTGGCGGAGAACTGGACTTCATTCCACACCACCTCCCTGCCTTCCTCCGTGTCCATGGCCAGGTAGGCCACATCGATGCCAGGAACATCCCTCTGCGTCACCTGTGTGTGTGCATGGGAGGGGGGTGGGGGGGGGGGGGGGGGGGGCGTGGAGGGGAGGGGGGGTGGAGGGGGTGACAGGAAAAGGGAAGACATGGCAAGAGACAGTGAAGGGAATTGCATGTACAGTAAATAGAGATCGAA
>CAVLGW020000473.1:0-13524 GCA_963669155.1 Arbacia lixula
TTCCTCTCCATACCCCTCCCATTATTCACTGTGCAATCTCTGTACACTAGAGCACGCTTGTTATTCACCCTTACCCATCTTTCCTACATACCCCACCCCTAGCATCTCCTCCCCATACCCCCCTCCCATACTCACTGTGCCAGGGTATCATGGCAGGATTGTTCTCTCCCCCCCCCCCCCCCCTTTCCTCCCCCCCCCCCTTCCCCACCTGTTAGCAGCTCCTCCCCATACCCCCTCTCCTACCTGCTGTGCCAGTGTACCAGGGCAGAATTGTTCTCCCGTCCCTCCTCCCCACCCCTTGCATCTCCTCCCATACCCCCTCTCCCCTCTCATACTCACTGTGCAGTCTCAGGATACCAGTCAAGGCTGGTGTCTCTCCCCCCCCCCCCAGCATCTCCTCTCCATACCCCCTCCCATACTCACTGTTCCAGGGTACCATATGGCAGGATTGTTCTCTCCCCCCACCCCCCCCCCCCTCCTCCCCCCTCTCCTCCCCCTCCCCCCACCCCACCTGTTAGCAGCTCCTCCCCATACCCCCTCTTATACTTGCTGTGCCAATGTACCAGGGCAGGACTGTTCTCCCCTCCCACTCCTCCCCCCTCCCCACCCTTAGCATCTCCTCCCCACCCTTAGCATCTCCTCCCATCACTGTGCAGTCTCTGTGCACAATGTACTAAGGCAGGATTGTCTGTGCCAATGTACTAAGGCAGGATTGTTCTCCCCTCCCACTTCTCCCACCCTCCCCACCCTTAGCATCTCCTCCCATCACTGTGCAGTCTCTGTGCACAAGTGCAGGCTGGTCCTCCCCCCCCCCCCCCCCCCCGCAACATCTCCTCCTATACCCCTCTCATACTTACTGTGCAGTCTCTGTGTACCACGGAAGGCTTGTTCTTGTGACAGATGACGGGAAGAAATACTGCTGAGGATGGTCCCTTTCCCCATACCCACCCACAAAGCCGGTGTAGTTAGGGATCTGGTAATTCTTCCTGTGCGGGCTGCAGCTGTTTTAGGAAAATAAAACAATTAAATGATGACCAGACAACCTGTACATTCCAGGCAGGAGTATGGCAAACAATTAATGCAAATGTGATGTATTCTTAATTTATTAACGCAGCAGTAACACATATTCTGTCACCTATCTATAACTCCAAAAATAGAAAGTTTGTTGACCTGGGACTTTCTCCACAGAGGGAAAAATAATCCAACCAATCAGAGAGCAGCTTAATAATGGCTCACACAAAGAATCCTGCCATTAGTCATCATTTTAACAAGAGCTCTAATTGGACAATTTAGGAAGTGAGTATAAGCTTGCTCTTGGCTTCATGCTAGATTAGACAGCCTAATGTAGCCAAGTAAGGGAGTAAATTATTAAATGCACTACCTACCCCATTTTTGATGATTCATTAAAATGACTGCATATGCTCTATCTACATAGATATTTCTACAACCCAAAACTTCAAGCTATTTTTCAAGTGGCTTTATTTCCTGTCTGTTGATTCCTGAACCCATGCAATGAGCCTTTTTTGTAATGTATTTACAACTTTCCCCCAATATCTGTCGTAATATGTTACGTCATTCACCTTTTCCTAGGGCTTGATTTTCAACAGGTGAAATGCGCTCTGAATCTATTAGTTGTTGCTAGACAGGAAAAAACCTTGGACAAGCACTGGAGTTACCTTTAGTAACATACTGTTTAGACAACATGCATAAAATCTGCATACGTAATGAAAATGGCCTAATGACAGGTGTGATTGGCTTGTTAGTATTTTCAGTCAGGAATGCACAATGAACCAACCATGGTGCATACCTACAGTTCTCAGATAAGGTCAAAACAAGTTGCTAAAGCTAGGTTTTGACCCTGTTGCATATTAATTTTCAATTGTTGTAACTTAATGGTAACTGCCATGGTAGCGACCAATTGGTTTTCAACTTTTCTGCTGTTGCCATGGTAGTTGCGATCAGGAGTACATTACAATAGTTGAAAACATATGTGGAACATGGCCCAGGTATATTTGGTTTCCATTTCTGAGTGGGCTTTGCAGGAGCTGGGCATACCCGGTTCCTGTAGCAAACAGGTTAGCACAGAACAAGAAGAAGTCTAACTTACAACTCCACAGGTCCTCTGATGTGATGGCCATCTCGGACTTGGAACGTGTCAAACGATCTCCCAAGATTCTGGTGCAGACAATAAAATTACAACACATTGTAGTTGAGATTATGAATAAGTTTCCAAATATCTTTACAGGGCAACAATAACATTTCCTTTTTAAAATACAGTGTATCAGTAAATACAGTGTTGCATAGCATGAGGTATGATTAATAATCTGATGTACATCAAAGGCACTGTCACCAACTTTGTTTGAACTGTAATTCGTAAGTTGTAATTTACTGGCCTGACGCATGATACGGAAAAATTATTACCCCTTTTTTGTGCAAGAAAAATACTATTCTATGGGTCATTCTTTTGGAAAAGCTTTAAAAAGAGCGAAAAGAGCAAGTTCTGTTGGCTACTTCCTTTTGAAATAGTCCTGCAAAGAGAGAGAGTGAGAACACATAGCTAGAACGTAGAGGGAGGTGGTCACAGTATGCTTTCTGGGAGTTAGCTCTGAAAAGAGCGGTTGACTCAACATTTCAAGCTGGCAGACAGAACACCATCAGGGCCCCGTTGCATAAAACTTATTATCAGTGGTAACTCTGTCATCAATGGTAACTACCATGGTAACATAGCTTGACAGCCAATCAAATCAAAGGTCTCCATAAAAGTTGCCATTGGTAGCAAAGTTACCATTGACGCTAAGTTTTATGCATCGGGACTCAGGAGTGAAGCTAAAGTGCTATGTGGGTAAGGTATTACTAGTGCCAAAATACATCCATACTCCATCCTGAAGTTCAGTTGGTTTTAATAAAAGTGGAAACATGAGAGAAACATATATTAGTAAAGGGTTGATAAACATGTGTTTAAGGATAAGAAAGGTGTGATTACTTTAAGTTTTGATTTTGTGATGTCACGTGCTCTTCCATATTTTGTGTGCTGTATGATTCTATAAATTGCATTTTTTGTTTTAATGAGGGAATAAATCTTTTTCATGGAGGTATATGTGTGTAAAAACATGTTTCTGATGATATATCAAATGCATAAGTAAAATTATGCATATCCTTTTGAGAAATAGTACACAACATATAGGAGAGCATCATGCATGCGACTTTAAAAACTTGAAAAACATCACAACTTTCTTCTTCTTTGACGGATTTCCTTAGACCTTCACTAATAAATTTCTTTCATGTTTGCTTATATCAAAACCAACTAAATTTCAGGGTGGACTTTCCCTTTAAGCCAACATACCTGCCATGGTTGTGCGTTGGGTTCATATCTCTTGTTGACACTGAATCGATGCGAGACTACATCTGGCTGCTTCTCTAGCGTGGTGGCAGCAGGATGGACCTTTGGGGCAAGCTTGGCATCCCAGTTAACGTCTTCATACGCTCTGGACGAGGTGGGGAAAACATCAAGTTTATTTTCTTTCAATTCAAATCTTGTTTTATTTTTTTTTCTCTCTTAAGCGACATAAGTATTCATAATAGCATTAATATACAATGACAAAGTGGAACATATACAGAACTGGATATAAATAAATGTATGAACTTCAGGAAGAACATGATATGAACAAGTATGGTACATATTTACAAGTTCATGTGGGGGAGGGGGGAAAAGGGAGACCATAAAGAGTTTAAAAACTTGTAGACCATGGTCCAGATATAAAACATGTTAAAAGCATATTTTATTTAAGGTTAATCATCATATCAATGTGTTTATTACCTGCATGTAAATACATTTCCTGTCCTTTGGCATCACAAACCTAACATTTCAAAGTATGCTTCATTTCTGCTAAAGAGAATATACCAACTCACTCATCTGGTCTGACATTTATGAAGTTTATGTTTTATGCCTCGACATATACTTGATTGTAAGATGTCTATTTAATCACCTTTATGCGTTCATGATCTAACCATAGCAATGTGAAAACAAAACATATAAATTAGCCTGGCCTCCAATTTTTCAGTTTAGATTACAGAAAATTAATGCCTAACAGCCTGGAAACAAGACTACACTTGACTAAGTACAGTAAAAGGAGGACTGTCTTGTGTAAGCTACTACTGTGTGCTGTAACTGCTAATAATGATAGGGGATGTTTAACCAAGCTGTTCTTAAGCTAAGAACAATTTATGCATGACTGGTGACCCTTTCTTGTCCTAAAAGAGATTCTCAATTATTTTGATTCCCATCAGCTACAGTTCAAATCTGATGTTTATAAATTAAAATTCTTGTCTTTATCAAGTGTCTGAATACAAAATTTATGATTTTTCAAATTTGATTATGATTATTTGAAATTAACTCCCACTATGTTAAAACAGGAACAAAGTGTGGTCTCTCATTTAGCATAAGAAAGGGTCACCAGTTGTGAGTTGAATCTTTGTTACCTTAAATAAACACCTGCAAACTTCATGAAAGTTTGCACATATTTAACACGTATCTCTGGGATACCAACTGTGAAAATTTAAGGTCAGAGGTACTATGACTCCTGACTGTAGAATAAATTAAAATAACTAGTTTTCACTTTTTTGTGGTACGAACGAAGAACGCTCGATCAATTATCTAAGATTACTTCCTCCAAACCGAATATTACGCATTGTAGATTCAAGGGAAAGGTTGTATAGCCACTCTCTCTCAAATGATGACAAAGTCAGGGAACTTTCAGAATTAGATCTGCAAAAGGGACGGGCTACCTTTAAGAACAGCTTGGTGAAACACCCCCCAGGCCCGTAACTCACCTCTGAGTGGATGGCAAGTAAACAAATCTCAGGGCAGCTTCGTCCTTCCAGTCTGTTGCCTTGTCTACCACCTGAGAAGTTCAAGATTAAGTTTATTGAACTTTAAACTCACTGAATCATAAACAAGGAGGATCAAAATGCAACAACAAAAACAACCAATACACATCTTGCAGCCAGGAAGGACACATCATTATAAATAGCTGACCCAAGAAGCAAAAATAAATGCAATGAACTCTGGCATTAGTGGTGTCTTAATTGCAATTAAAGCAACAATATTGTTCTGGTATGTGCAACACAATCAGAATGTGCGCCCTTCCCTTAAATGGCAATATATGGAGGAACTGTTTTGCCATGATATCCAGATTTTAAGGACAGAGTAGCTCATTTTCAAAAGTCATGAAACTCACCAGAAATCAGCAGTACGCTATAACGATAACGTGTATGAAATCTCACAGTCATAGCTTCACGAACCTTTTCAGAAAAAGTGAAAACCTTAACGCCTTTACGCCCTGTTCATAGTGACTATAGTCTTTATTATATTGCCCTGTCATGCGTTGGTCAACAGGGATTGCTCGCATTGCACGCATGTTGATTTCAAGATTGCACACCTTCCCATCAAGTTCATATGGGTTTTAGGATTATACACTACAGCTCAAAGGAATTGGCATTGGGTAAAGGGAAAGGGAAGAAAGGGAGGGAACCACAGTTTTGAACCGCGGTATATTTTTTCCAGTTCAGCATGCAACATGATGCTTTTTAGGCTAACGCATCGTGTTTCATGCTGAACTGGACAAAATATACTGCGGTTTAAAACTGCGGCTCCTTCCCTTTCTTCCCTTTCCCTATGCCAATTCCTTTGAGCTAGAGTGTATGCTTTAAAAGATGGTCAATATTAACTCTTTCTATGCCACTTGAGACTAGTTCTAGCTAGCTAGCACACAAGTTCATCACATAAAGGGTTAAACTGCTATCCTTACATCAGCCTGGTTTTTGATGTTCTTTGCGTGGATCTGCTTCCAGATTTGAATCTGCTCCTTTTCAACCTTCCTGGGATCGGCGTCACTGGTCCAACCTGCAGAGTGGCAGAGAGAAAGAGAGAAGGAAAGAGAGAAGGACAGAGAGAAAGACAGAAGTGGAGATAGAAAACGATAAGATGAACAAGAGAATAAGAAGGAAAAGCAGGTAGTACAAAGCAAAGAGTCAGTCCGAAAAAGTTACCAGAATGTAGATTCAACCAAATTCAGTAAGGAAAGGAATGAGAGAAAGAACAAGAGTATGTACAGGCGAGAGAAAATACAAGGAAGGAGAAAAAAGATTGAGAAGTTAAGTGTCTGGTTCTATGAACTAATATACAGACCTTAAATTCTAATTACCAAAGTAATAATACTTTTTAACTCCAAGAGATATATTTGTGTTACAAACGTACATACATTTTGTACAGGGCTTAATATCGATAGCAGATGCGATGTTCTGAAACCAGCACAAGTTAGCGTGAGAAAATGTTCCCTACCCATCTACATCACTAATTTTGACAAAGAAAGCAACCTCAAAAAGGCATTAAACATGTTGACACGCATCCTCGTAGATGATGCTAACTTGGTGGTGTATTTTTGTGATTGTGACCCAGCAATTTTACCCCTAGCCTTACCAAATAAAAATGTTGATGCGTCTTTTAATGGTTGGATGAAGGACCTCACGCCAAAGGAATGGGGTAGGGCTAGGTCAGCTGTAGATGTGTGCAAGCTCAATTAGTCTTGCATGGTCTTCTTTTTTCTGTTTTTTTTTTTTTCGAACAGACTGATAAAGCAATCCTATCTTTACAGAGGCTAACAGCAAAACATAGAGATATTGACATATAAATGTACGGAAGATGATTTACCTCCAAGTTTTGCCCTGATCATAGCATCGCTGATCTTGCTGCTGTTCCATGTGCCTGGGTCATTGAGCACTCTGGTCTTCACCATCTGGGGATCGTTATACATCGGGATTGCAGCCGGGGCCGACGCCCGCAGTGGGTTCTGCAGACCCTCTCTCGACTCCTTCACCTTATCACGGTGAGCGAGCGTTGTCGTTGGCTGCGGAGCAAGCGGGGTCACCTCATTGGGCGGATTGTCCGACTGCTGCATGTTGGGAATGCGCCTGATGCCAGTATTCCGGTCCACATCGGCTGCGGCAGAAATGAAACCACTCGTGGGATCGATGATGGGGACATTGTCTCTACCAGGAGCGATGGTGTCATCGTTGTACTTCACAAAGCCAGGGTGGGTGTGGTCCTGGAAACTTGCTACATCAAACCGCCCACGGGAGACGGGCATTTTCATGAGCCGGTAGCGGCGATTGTGAACAATGTTTTGGACATTGTTTGGCCCAGCATTCGTGTCCACCTGCAAATGGAGTCTCAGATCGCCAGGAGGCCTCGGTCGCACCATAGTTTCCGCCATTTCAACAAGTCTTTGCTAAATCATGCAGTCATAAACTCTTCAACTTCCTTGTTTTTATATCCTAAGTTCAGTCCAGGTTGCTCATAAGTTTCTGTAAGGATGATAAAACAAATCACTCAACTAACTTATGATAAAATCACATCTACGGTAGTACTACAGTACTGGCGATAGCATCATCAGCATAATTGGATCATTTTTGAGACTTTATGTTCCAACAATAACATATCGACTGTGGCTGAATAGAACAGTGTTACAGAATTCATACCGAGGCAGGAAAACCATCTCAATTAGGGCATTCTTTTAATCACAATTATATATTTTGTCATTCAGAGGAGCCAGATGCAATCTCAACGGATCCAACAACCTACACTACAAATGCAACCATGACATGTTCAGTCACAGAGACTGATTACCTCGTACTCGTAAACTGTAGTCTGTACGCGTCCATATACAGGCAGGCTGTACATATTCAGATCTATCATCTAGCTAATTTTCTGTACACCAATGACATGGCTGACCATGACACTATCAAAATCTACATTGACACGGTATCAAAACAAGTATAAACTCACTGTTTTATCCGGAATCGGCTTTTCTTCAGCAACCTAAGTTTAGTAATAACGCAGCAGACAAGCACACAATTGGCTCTGTTAGGCCCGATACGCTGCAGCAAGACAGTTCGCTGTGATCAGGTGCATTTCCGCACTACCGGGTGCACATAACACATGTACCGGTGCACTATCAACAATACGAGTTGCCATGAGACGGCCCGCGGTAGTTTGTCTAATTGATTGCCCGATCAAGCATAACGCGATCGTACGAATCGCGTACAAAATCCGGACGAATACATTCTCTTGTAGGGGTGTAAACAAAAGCTGAGCACTGACAACAAGATTGACAATAAAATAATTCGATTTTTGCTTTAATGGTCAACATGACATACTTGCGTTGCGCCATAGGAGCTTTAAATTATTTATCACGATTGTAAGATGAAATAGAAAACCTGAAAATACGATCCATATTTTGATTACCAGTGAAATATTAGTACACAATTTACTTTATGCAAATGTAGGATTCCATCTGTTTCTGTAATAATTATAGGCAATATTCAGCCAAACAGTTTGTGAGTTATATCAGGGATAGTGTATGTTAAATTTTAGATACATCACCGGTTATATGCTCTCTACTTTTGCCTCTTGCAAAATTTGAATTTACATTTAAATCATTTTGAGCTACAAGCTGTCAAAATTGGATGGGGAAGCCTATCATAGCACATGTACAGTAACAATGCCGAATTCGTCAAAACAGCAATCAATTTCATCAACATGCATTCATGTTCCGGAATTTTGGCCCACTTGTCACTCCCGCGCTTCAACTTCAAACCTTTTTCATTCAATTTCATTTTGTTTCACTTAATTTTCTAGTTTTTACATTCAAATAAGAGCGAGTTTCATTCAATTTCAAATTCGTAATTGTCATTCAATTTCACCAAGTTTTACTACAAGGGGAATTATCGCCGAATTGCGTATTCAATTTCGCCTATAGGCAACCTCTTTGGCATTTTTGTCATTCAATTAAAAAAAATCACATCCTTACTTTTTGGACCCGTAAGGCTTTTTTTTTTTTTTTTGGTGGGGGGGGGGGGGGACGTCGATCCTTTTCTGTAATTTCAAATTATATGTTATTATTTTTCTCTTAAATATTTTTTTTCCTTTTTCTTTTTCTTCGTAGTTTTTATTTCTTGTTCATTCATATTTTTCTTTTGATATGCTCTGTATTTCATTTTCTAGACGTTGCTTCATACAGTTCATTTCCGGGGGGTTATATGATGGATATAATTGTTTTCATTTGATCTTTAAGAATAACTGTATTGTCTTTTTTATTTGTTTTGTTACATTTTCATCTTTTTCATCATTCATCATATACTCTCTTGTTTTCATCATGGTAAATGTTGTGCACTGCTTAATCCGTCGATTTCCTGGCGATTCAGGCATCTAGGCATATATGTTTTAGAATGTTTGTACCACTGGGTGCATTTTGCAGTGGTTATGGTGTCGATGCACAGCACTGCAACCTCTCTTAGGATGGTGCAGGCCCTGTATGTAGCTTGCAGTTGAACTTACAAGAAAAGGCAGAAATAGCCCACCTTCTCTGACGACTGTTATCGGTGAATTGAGAGCTACAAGCTAATGAATCACATCACCTTTCTTCATGCGAAACTGTGCATATAATTATTCTAACAGAAATGCACAATTTGACAAACAAGCATAAGATGAAAACCATTGCACAAATGTCAAAAATGTATGCCTGTTCACTAAATTGAACAACCGGATTCTTATTGCAGACTATCCGGCGCGAATTTGAACGCTCCTTGCACGTTTTTGGAATTGAAAGCTCGTTCTACATTTTTGTATGACAAAAGTATGAAATCGCATGCTCCTAAAATTAAATAAAACGACAAATTTTGCTGTTTGAATGATGATCTACACCGTCATTCAATTTCGTTCTAAATTGAATGAACCTATAGTTAATTCGGCTGCTGAGTTTATGAAATTGGGCGGGAAAAACTATAATAGACGTGAAGTCTTGATGCAAGATTTTAAGAATGTGATATGTGCGTGCCTTGTAAGGTTCCGAATAAATCTTGGGTATGTAGGCTACAGAAAAAACAAAGGATAAAACAATTGGGACGAACTCTCTATTCTTTTATTTATTTGTTTTTTTATATCACTTGTTATCATTTTATATAATTATTATATCACTTGATATCATAGGTTTTCCAGCTCAGTTTTGACGATTTCTGTTTCAAATTCATATCATTATCGCCCATATACAGCGCGACGGCCGAAGTGTGATTCAAATGTGATTTTTTTTTTTTTGGCGATCCACTTTCTCATATCGGAAAGGCAGGTGCTCTCGCTGCTTTGATATTAACATCTAAGCATGTCCATTGATATGGAAATGTGATTTGTTATAACGTCTGTTTGACGCGTTGAAATTGTAATATATATATTTTTTTTTTGAAATTTACGCTACATTTTGTGAAAACGCAACCCTATATACATCTAACACTTGAATTGAAAAATAGTAAATTGTAAACGCTATGGACCCATTTCCCGCACCTTGTGAAATTTGAATCTCAATGAATGATTTAAAGTAACAAATTGTCAAATTTGAGCTGAAGACTAATATCATTTATTGATCGATTTTTAGAGGGGTGGGGGAAGCAGGCAGGCAGGCAGGCAGGGGCTCTATTTCTGTACATGGACATGTGAACATGTGAACATGTGAACTCTTCCCATCCGGCTGACGCGTGTCTCCTGCGTGTTCATCATGAGAGCCGATTCGTAGCCGATCCGGTGACGAGCGTACGTGCAAAAGAGTAAGTTCTGTACGAGGTACTTGAAGAATAATACACGAGTTATCTTCGCTTTGTCGATACTTTTATGTATGAAGAGCAACAGATGTCGATATATACACGACAAGACAGATCCGGTGTGATAGTCATGATTGTACACGTGGCTGTTGACAAAGTCTGCACCAGAATAATGATATAATGATGATTCGAGACTGATGGGTTTGATGAAAACTGCTTATGTAACTGTTTCAGCATTAGTCTGCATGCACAGACATTATTGTTACGGGATGCTAGCAGAAAATGACAGGAATATCATGGTAACTTTGGTTACTCAATCATGTCAATGGAACAGTGGTCATGTACCTATAAAGGGAAAGTCCATCCTGAAGCTAAGGTGGTTTTGATAAAAACAGATACATGACAAAAAAATAAGGTTTGATGAAAATCCGTCAAAGGGTAAAAAAGTCACGAGTTGTTAAAGTTTTGATTTTGTGACGTCACGTGCGAGATGCTCTCTCACATGTTGTGTACTTATTATTTTGAAAATGTTTGATATATCATTAGACACACATACCTCTATGACAATGATTTATTCCTTCATTGAAAACAGAAAAAAGCAATTTATGGAATCATACAACACACAACATAATGTGAGAGCACCTCGCACGTGACATCACAAAATTGAAATTCTAAACGTTTCAACGTTCTGATCCTTTGACGGATTTATGTCAAACCTTCATTGACATGTCTCTTTCATGTGTCTGCTTTATCAAAAACAACTACAGAGTGGACTATTTGATCCCGTGTTACCTTTAAGTAAGCTAGAGACGATACCGGCAACCCACAGTAGCAATCCGCTTCCGCATACAGTTTCCACCGGGTCAATGAGTCTGAACTACCTAGCCTACATCAAAATTGTGCCCACATGATTAATGCGAGATGTTAATCCTTATACTCGAATCAATACACAAAACATATTGCTGAACATCCAGGGTCTTTTAACACGTTTACCTAATACACGTGCCTACAAAGTTGAACGTTCGTGTGCGTACAGATAAGACGTGAATTGTGATGATATCACCATTGATGCTAAGTCCTGTGATACATGCATAACAATACCGTTGTGTCAACTTCATCATATGCGCTTGTCTCACAACCTCTTCAAATTATCATATCAAACATGACAACAGATAGATGAACAACACAGCGTTACTCTCTATTGTTCTATCATTTATTTTCTTCAACTCCCAACTCACACGAAAGCACTTAATAGACTTATGTGGATTTCTGCAAAAATCCACATATGCCGCTCCGCCGATCGTGCAAATCTGCGAATGAGCCGCGTAAAGAGTGATCGAAAGCATTTCGAGAGAAACACCCTTTAAGGGTGCTTACACATTGTTGGTATTCTTATTTCGACAACATCAATTTACGTAAGATGTTTTATCCTCATCTTCATGACGTGTACGGGTCATTGACCGACCTACGTGTATGTCTCATCACTTATCTGATTGGAAAACAAGATAAAGCAGAGGATTGATTCATTTATCGGACAGTTCCAAAACCAATATGTGGCACCCCCGGATTGGAGACGGTTGATAAATACCTGACGTCTTCGTGAAGTCCGTACCCCAGACTGAGCTGGTAGGTTCATCTAGCAGCATCTGTTCATCTGTTCATTTGGTTCATCTGACTGAGAAGGTAAGACGTTATTCAACCCAGGCCTATTCATTGCAGAAAATTATATCTTAACAATAATTCATATGAAATGTGTTCAGTGTAGAGATAATGCCTATGCCATGATGTTGTGTTGAAATATTTAAATGCCCCCCCCCCCCCAAAAAAAAAAAAAAAAAAAAAAAAATCAGTAGCCGAATGGATGCGCTCTTTGGTGTTTCGCGTGTCTGTCTCCATTCTGTATTAATGATATTTGCGAGATATATGCACAGAACAACCGTTTAGTACAGGAAACATTTTGGAAAGTCGTATCGATTGTATGTCCCAGTTGCACGTTGGTATTTCTTCTCTTTCAACGAGTGCTTCCATTTTCTGTTCTGTTCCAAATTTAGTTATTGTCATCCTAATGTTGCTGCTGTTGTTGTTTTTCCAAAGAATTCAGGAACTGCAACCAATCGTCTGTAATTGAGACTTCCCGACATCATGCGCGCCTTTATCCTCCTACTCCTTGCCGTGTGCGCTCACGCAGGCATCACTGACCCCAACTTCGCGGACGGGCGCAAGGTTATCGTCCATCTCTTCGAGTGGAAGTGGACCGACATCGCAGAAGAATGTGAAAGGTAAGCGTTCTCGACTCCAAGTCAAAGTTTGAGCAGGGTCCGTGGATTTACCAATGCTTGTAGTTTGTAGGTGAAGCATGCTCACGATCTAGGCCTACAGAGACCTATAGTTGGCATAGCACTTATACAAGGCAATGATACGATAAATCTCAGAATAGTGTGGGGATCTCGCAAATTCATTTATTTCTCGACACAAGACATTCTGGTAACATTCGGGAGGAGTGAAAAGAGAGGAAAAAGTTTTTTTCTTTTAAATGCCCGGTGAGGCCATGAAAAGAAAATAGAGTATAAATATGAATACATATATATATATATATATATATATATATATATGTGTGTGTGTGTGTGTGTGTGTGTGTGGGCGGGGGGGGGGGGGTCAATTTTTCGCTGTAATATCACGAGGACAAACTCAATATATCATAGTGATTCCGAAGTCAAACTGAATTGTATTGAATCACTAATAATGTTTCACGATGTTCATTTGGCGCCCATAAGGTCAGTTCAGGTTTAGTACACTGTGTTAACCACTGCTCTGAATACGGGTCAAAGTAATGTAAAAAGAAGAAGAAGAAGAAAAAAAAGAAAAAGAAGAAGAAGA